>MU392155.1:784558-1072764 GCA_022578495.1 Nemania sp. NC0429 | reverse complement strand
AATTTTCTTAAGCGACACCACCCAAAATATTTTTTTTTTTTTTTAATTTTTTTTTTTTGGGTGTTTTGAGCGTTGGCCCATTTTTCTTCTTAAATCGCCCCCCCCCCCCCCCCCCCCCCTTTTTTTTCCCCAACATTGTTTGTAAAAGGGGGGGAACGAAAAAGAAAAAGAAAGAAAGAAAGAAAGAAAAAGGGGGTTAACGCACTAAGCCCGGCCTCGGGCATGCCCGGGTTCCCCACGGGGCCGATGTTCTGCAGCACGAGGACGCTGTCGGGGGTGACGGCTAGGTCGTCGGCGTCGACGCGGCGCGCGAGGTCCGCGGGCCCGGAGAAGACGACGGCGGGGCCCGAGTGGGCGAGGAGGGCGCGGTCCTTGGACGCGCTGGCCTTCATGACGGCGCCGCGGGGCGCGAGGTTGCCGCGCAGCACGACGAGCGACGAGGCCGGGTACAGCGGGTCGCTCGCGGGCGACACGCACGACAGCGCGCGGGGCACGTGGACCGCGGGCTCGGCGTCGAGCACGGCGCCGAGCGTCTCGCCCGTGATCGTCATGGCGTCGAGGCGCAGCAGACCTATATGCCGCAGCTCGCGCAGAAGCGCCGTCATGCCGCCCGAGTTGTGGAAGTCGGTCATGTAGTTGGCCCCGCTCGGCTTCAGGTCCACGAGCAGCGGCGTCCGGCGCCCGATCTCGTCGACCGTGTCGAGCGTGATGGAGCCCGCGACGCGCGGGTGGCGGTTGATGATGGCCATGAGGTGGACCACGGCGTTGGTCGAGCCGCCGATGGCCTGCAGCACCGTGATGGCGTTGAGGAACGACTCGCGCGTCAGCAGCGTCTGCGGCCGCAGCGCGTCCCCGGCCTTGATCATGGCCACGGCCGCCGCGCCCGTCTGCTCCGCTATGCGCAGGCGCGCCGACGACACGGCCGGCGCCGTGGCACCCTTCAGCGGCATCATCCCCAGCGCCGCGAGTATGCACGCCATCGTGCTGGCGGTGCCCATCACGCCGCAGGTGCCGGCCTTTCAGTCAGACGACAATTAGTAAGCAGTAAGTAGCAAGTTAAGAGAGCAGAGAAAGCGAGGAGATAAAAAAATTAGGCTATTTCTAAGACCCTTTGTTTATTGGGATGACGAGGAAGGGAGGAAGGGGGTAGAGAATAAAACAGATGAGAGGGGGAAACGTACGGTTGGCGCGAGCTCCTCGTTGATCATTCCGATCTCCTCTATATCCATAGTGCCAGCACGATAGCTAGCCCACTGTCATATTAAAAAAAAAAAAATCAGTCATTCTCGTCTCGAGCGTAGGATTGGTATACGAGAACCCTGAAAGTGCGAATAGCTTCCGGGACATGATTTTTGGCGCGGAGAAAAAAAAAAGGGGGGGGGGGGTAGGGGGGTATTATTGTCCCAACTAACATTGTTCCGACAATCGGTGCAAGCCCCTATCCGCACGCCGCGATGGCTCCCGGGCATCATCGGGCCCGTGACGAGGTGCAGGATCGGCTTGTTGGCCGAGATGCCGCCCATGAGCTGAGCGGGCGTCGTCTTGTCGCAGCCTTTATCATCTCTTCTTCAGCATACGCTTTATCCCAACACGGAACTAGAAAATAGACAGAAACGAAAAGGCGGAGAGGGAGTGAGGGAGAGAGAGGCCCCCAAGAGAAAAACCGAGAGGTGTGAATAAACAAAAAACTCCGGACGACAAGCGAAGCGAAGCAAAAGAAAAGAAGAAGAAGAAGAAAAGGGGGGAGGGGGGATAGGGGTAGGTAGGACGTACCCCCGATGAGCACTACGGCGTCGACGGGCTGGGCGCGGATCATCTCCTCGGTGTCCATGCTCATGAGGTTGCGCAGGAACATGCTCGTGGGCGCGGCGAAGGACTCGTGCAGGCTGATGGTGGGGAATTCGACGGCGAGGCCGCCGGCGAGCTGCACGCCGCGCCGCGCCGCCTCGATGAGCTGCGGCACGTTGCCGTGGCACGGGTTGAAGCCCGAGCGCGTGTCGACGAGCCCCACGAGCGGCCGCGACAGCGCGTCCTCGCTGTACCCCAGCGCCTTGATGAAGACCTTGCGCAGGAACAGCGAGAAGTGCGCGTCCCCGTACGACGTCAGCCCCTGCCTCATGCCCTGCGCCGGCCCGATCGGGCGCGAGAGGTCGTAGTCTTCCATTTCTTTATTTATTTCCCCCTCCTTGATGTAGACTTATATAGATATAGATATGTATATCAGTATGACGGCGAGCAAGGTCTAGCAACAGCGTTAAGTCAAGTCAGGTCAAGTCAGGTCAAGTTAGGTCCGGCCAACAACGCAAATCGCACAACTACGCTGCGCTGTCGTGAGTAACAACATCTTCAAAAGAATTCTACAAATTACTCGCTCGATCGAGGCAATACTAGAAAGAACCCCCCCCCCCCTTCCC
The DNA here is from genome assembly GCA_022578495.1 of Nemania sp. NC0429. Classification (NCBI taxonomy): domain Eukaryota; kingdom Fungi; phylum Ascomycota; class Sordariomycetes; order Xylariales; family Xylariaceae; genus Nemania; species Nemania sp. NC0429. Next base: position 1,070,350 of record MU392155.1, on the reverse strand, counting down.
CTCCGTTATGGAGAATGCGGGGCGGTTTTCTCCCCGTCTGTCTCCACGGGATCGTCTCCGCCCGCTGGGCTGAGGAATGGTGTAATAGCAGTGTGAATATCCCACTTCCGGAAATCCAGACCCGGGGAGAAACTGGAACCAACCACGTCAAACTGCAACTGCTAGTTTCTATCGGCGTTCCCAGACAGACCCTCACTCAGACCCTCCTCACTCGCTGAGAGATAAATGGTTCGTTCCCTCGCCTCATGGGCCCTGTAGGTCTGTCTGACTTATCCTTATCGTTACAAGCGAGTCATTCAGTTAGTTGCACTGGTATTGCCGAATAAGCCTAAAGCTGCGAGTCGGCGTTAAAGTGTCGTCCAGTTTCGCTTTTACTGTGCTATACTGTGCCTTCTTTTCCGTAAGGTTAGTTGCGAGTATCCGAGTCATAGCATATTCTCGAGCCGTACCAAGTGGTAGCAATAAGATGGAATCACCTCTTCCTAGGTAGGTTAGGAATTTGGAATGTACGGTGAACGGCGGACTGCAGGGACCAATGCCATAGGCTGCCGGGTAACTCCACAGAGCGTCGGCGCGTGGCCGAGTGTATTAATCTCAATACCGAGTGAGACATGAGCGCTCTCGATGAGCAAAATGATGTTCAGTTACTCACTGAAACCCAGGTAATATACATAATAATCCTATCTACCAATGCGTCTGTTATGACATGTAGGCATATCAGTCCACCAATGGAGAAGTTTCCTCCCGATTGATGGTGCAAGTTCGTCAAGCCCCTATGAGCAGATCCGTTTCAGGACCACCCTTCTCGTGCTGCAAGGATTGCTACACCCTTGTGCTTTACCTCCCCCGGTGCCTTGCCAAAGGCGAATGTACCGTAATGAAGCCGTCGGTAGTGAGCGACTACAGGTTAGACATCACACTGTCCTCCTATACCAACGTGCCCGCACTCTCGAAGCTGCCCTTGGGCGACGCAGAGCCCATGACCTACTATTCGGTCTTAGGGATCTCGCGGCCGTTACCCTGCCGCACTCGGCCTGCGTATTGTGCCTGTATGGGGTACGGGCGTGATGGAATGTTGGATTGTCCATCCTGAAACGAGACCTATACGCTCTGAGGGTATACGGTTGCCGGCTGCGAATGGTGTATTAGAGACTAGTTCACGTTGGGTTGTGCATGAGTCGAACACACCGGGCTATTGAGCATATTATTGCGCTTGGTCCTGCCTTTCTTAATATGGCTTTTCAGCGCTGAAGAATCGAGCGGTTTAAGCAATTCAAAACTGCAAAGTAGCTCTGCCGAGACGGACATGACGGCGCCCCAATTGTCAAACTCGCCACAGTACTGAGTATTGCTGTTAGTTTTATCTTGTTGTGCAGTAGTGCATAGGCTGTACGTACATTTGGTGCGCTGAAGACGGTAACGAGAACCCTGTCGTTGAAGAATTCATAGCCGTCTTCTACAACCATGTGCGCGCGACAAACGAGATCAAAGTCGTGCGCGGCGAGGAAGTCGGTGATGACCTTTTTCCCAAAACAATAACTTACACCTCTCTCGTTGGCCTCCCAATCGGCTTCCATGTCGGCCGGATCAGACCAAAGCAGGTCATTGAGCAATCCATAATCGGGAACATCTGTTGGGCGAGCAATATTGCGGATATCATCCATATGACTCAGTGCTGGTGACAGGCCACCGTGGACGCAGAAAATCTTCCCGGCGACGATGGATGCGATAGGCAAAGTATTGAAACAATCAATAAAGGTCTTCCAAATCTTGACGTTGCACCGTCGCTTGCATTCATCGTAGAAACCATAGACACGAGTAACATTGGCGCACTCGTGATTTCCTCGGAGGAGGAAGAAGTTCTCGGGATACTTGAGCTTGTAGCACAGTAATAAGAGAATCGTCTCTAGAGACTGTTTTCCTCGATCGACATAATCGCCGAGGAAAAGAAAGTTGGAGTGCGGGGGGAAACCGCACATCTCAAACATGCGGATCAAGTCGGTATACTGTCCATGAACATCCCCAACGATCTTGACAGGGGCATCGAGCTCGAGTAATGCGGGCTGCGAAAGAAAACATTCCCGCGCCCTCTGGCATATGGCTACGATTTCGGCATTCTTGAGGCAGACGCTTTTGGTGACTTTACCGGCGTAGGCGGCGTCGAGGAGGCGCTTGATGAAATCATCCAGGTCGATGTCGTTAATCTCACCCATAGCCACGTTACCCAGCTGTTCCTCGGAGGGCCCAGCCTGTACGTGATTCGTGGTACTCTCCCTCTTCACTAGGATCGATGGTCCAGGTTGCTGCGGAAGTTGTGGGTTGGGGTTGGCAACACCAGACGGTGGCTGATCCGAAACGTGGTCAACCTCGCCGGAGGCTTGAGCAGCCCTGATATCTCCGTGACCAGCTCTCATCGAAGCCGACTGTATAGGCGACGGCGGCGGCTGCACATCATCGAACGGGGAGGCCGGAGACTCGGGTGACTGGGGACCCGTCGCGACGTCGACGCGGGATGACCTAGACACGCCCGACTTTCCGCTTCGGCCGGATCGTACGGATGCGACATCCGATTTGTCTAGAGGTGTGTCACCGTTAGACAGGATCGCGGAACTTCGGGGACTGTCCGTCTTCCCACCACCGGGGATCTTAGATCGAAGCGCCTTGAACGAGCGCGATGAGTCTTTTGTCTCGGATTTTCCAAGCGAAGGATATGATTGGAGACCATCGGGGCGATCTGCGGAGGCGGCCGAGCCCTTGGAGCTTCCGCCCTCTTTCGAGTTTTGGTTGCCCATAATCTTAGACGATGTACCGAAAGTATTAGTAAGGGGAGTGTCCGAGTCTCGTAGAAGAAGTCCAACCAAGGAAACGAGTGCCCAGGCGCCCACCCTCCGAGGGGCTGTAGTCTATGCGGGTGTCGGTTGATTTTGTGTGGCCGTGGTTGCTGCTAGGGAGGATGGAAGAGCTGTACTAGGATGGCAAGGAGGAAAACGGAGATGGTTCGGGGAGCCGTGGTAGCGTCCGTCTTGCTGTTTGGGGGCGTAGAAATGCCAGTAGAGCGGTTCGAGGAAGAACTAGGTACTAATGTATTGATCGCCTCGAGGCCTTGCGTCGGCGTCGGGAGACGAAGAGGCGAGAAGGCGGGAAAACGGGGAGACGGGGATATCGGAGGTTATGGGATTGACCACGTGTGGTAGCAGTCGGGATTGATGACGAGACCGCTGGTGGATACCTATTTATTTACCTGGGCGGCAAAGATCAGCTCACGTCGCTCCCTTGTCTGAATGGCCGTGCAAGACGTCAAAGGGCTAGGCAATTGGCGCGCACGATGGATGAGAGGAACAGATCAAAAGGCGAGCCCAACATTGACAAGGAGAGATAGAAAAAGAGAAAAAGAGAAAGAGACACGGTAACACAGATGATTGGAACTGCGGGGAGAAGCTCTCTTAGAGTAAGCGCTTGCGTACTAGTTTTATGTGTGTGTTTGTGTATTGTTAGTGGAGGCTCGGCTGAGTGGGCTCGACTGAGTAGACTCGACTGAGTAAACTCGACCGAGCAGACTCGCGCTCGTATGATACGAGTGACCGCATTGAGGAGCAGCAAGACGCAGCGGTAGAGATAGAGAGCGAGCGAGCGAGATATACGAGTCAAGTGAGAGCGAATCTTACCCAAGTTCCAGCTAGAAGCGGTCGCAGGTATACAGGAGCATAAAAGGTACAACCAACGAGTAGGGAGAGGGCCGACGAGCCGTGGTCGCAGGCGGGTCGATATCCTGTATCCGAAGAGATAGACAAGAAGGGCTGGTGAAGGCGCCAAGTGTAGGATGGTCGAGACAGGATGTGGTGGACGCTATGCTATGGCCGTCTATCAGTAGGCCGGCAAGGTTTCGCCGACTGAAGCTGGGCGGGATCGAGAGAGGGGGCTCGTTGACGGCGCTCGGCTATGTCATTGGCAGGCTGGGGCGTGGAATGGGCTGCCGGTGGGCTGAGGGTACGATCGGACTCGAGTTTATCTACCTATGATGTCGACGATGATGTATCGGTAGCGAGGAAAGGTGGTGTAGAGAGATCCCGGTACTTGGCGGTGTCGGTAGTGTACGTGAAGGTACTGCTGTTGGCTGCCGTGACTCGTTGCTCGATGTCTGGTTGCTGGTTGCTGGTTGTGGTGGTGGTGGTAGTAGTGTTGGTGTTGGTGCTGGTGCTGCTAGTATGGAAAGTCAATCAATGATCGATGGCATCCGGCCGCAAAACGAACCAACAAACACTTTTGATCACAGGCGCAACAAGATCAACTACTGCAGGCGACCTCGGACAATGACCAGGGAATGATTATACTGGAGAAGGAGGAAGAAGAAGGTGAAACCCGTGAGGCAGGTAGATGATGGTAGTGTAGGTAGGTAACTAAAGTAGAGATAGTCGGTATCTAAAGTCGGGTATCTAAGGCACCTGAGGTCTCTTTACCTAGGTAGTAGGTAGTGTAAGTAGTGTAAGTAGCGTGAGGGTGTAAGGCAGGTAGGTCTCTCAGGCAGTGAGCGAGTTGCGTTGCCAAGATGTCTCGACTGCAACGACGCACGAGGCTTGGTACGGGGTTTTGTCGTCTTGTCTTGTCTTGGTACGGTCCGGGTGAGGTCTTGGTTTGCCGCGTTGCTTTTTGTTGGTCTGGTGGCGCACAGACAACTGGGTAGACTCTGGGTTCTGTCTGGGCTTTGGGGGGGCTTCGGACTTGTGGAATGCACAAAGGCAGAGAGGCGGAGGCGGAGGCGAGATGCGATAGGTGAACGTCAAACCAGCTCGCGAACATTCAACAGCGCCAAGACTTCGAGCGCTGACTTGGCGTATGCTGGGTAGGACTGGCTATCTATCTTGGGTAATGTATCTTCAGTATCTTCAGTTTACTGGGTATTTCCCACTCCCTGTTCACAATGGTCTGCACGCGATCCGGCGTTGTCGAGAGCCGAGGGGGGTTGGGTTTATATAATAACTTAATTATGTAGGTGTTTTCGCTTGAAGATGTTGTCGGTAGGGAAGTACTAGATAGATGAGAGATACGGGAAGGTCATGGAAGTCTAAGTCATAAATTACTACATTGTACCAGTACTTTCTAGGTCCTATATGTACATATGTGTACTTTCCACTTCGCACCACCTAACACCTGTCCATACTCGCATGAGGGCTTCAATATTAGCAAGTAATGTACCTGTAGGTCCAGGTTCATAATAAAAAAGTATCCAGTCACATGTCTTACAACAGGAACAAGGAACATGCAGTGAAAGCGCGAGGGAGATGGTTCCGTAGTGTAGGCAGGCAACTCCACAAACGCGGCCCAATCAATCTCTGATGAACCCGGCCGGCTCTTGGGCATCTCTCAACAACTTGACAGGGCAATTAACTTGAAGGTGAGTCGGGTCTCGAATTAGGTGGGGCTCAACCCTATGCACTACTAGCATTACACTAAAATGTACTAGGTACCTACATCTTGTCTCCCTGGTGTTGGGTACTTCGTAAGTACCCAAGCACTTATCTTGTGTGTACATTACCTCTGATATACTTCCTTCGGCGCCGAAGTGTAGGGGCCTATCTGAGCACTCGTCACACTTACATGTACCTATAGTCATGGTCAAGTACTTCGTATGTACCCTACCTAGGAAGATAAGGTGAGCATATGTTACCTACATGTAGTACCTCCCTATGATTGATGATAGTCAAGATACGATTCAAGGTCCCTCCTCACCTCCGAATAGCCTGTATCCAGCATCCGTACAACATCATCAAGTTCCTACCTATTCCAGACATATGAACCGTCCGTCCGCTTGCAGATCCCTGGGGTACATATACAGACCAGAGGGACAGATACTCTCACCGTCGGGCCCACGTCGTCCATGGCACGCAAAGAGGCCGGCGAGTCGACGGCGAGGCCGTGCCTATCGTATGCCGAAGGTGTGAGGTCGCGTCGTATCTTGCAGGCTAATCACGACTATCGCATCACTTTCGTATTGGCGACTTCCGTTGTTTCTTCGTCGGTCGGCGCGTCGCGATATCCATCTTCCAATCATGCGCGACAATATAGCACCCAGCGGTCCTCCAATCCCACCTACGAAAATTAATAGCTCTCGACATGTTCCGGATGGGCAGGCGATCCCGTGTCGGCAGTCTCTAGACGAAAGCTTGAATCTCTCCAACGTTGCATCAACGTAGTGTAGGGGGGGAGACGGAGACGGACGCGCGCGCTGACTATGCGGTTCGCTCCTCCTCCTGCTTAAGGTAGGTAGGGAGATAGAGCGAGGGTCGCTGACTGGCACCTCACGGACCCGTCGTGGAGAACAGGTGCCGGTCATCTATAGACGTATCGAGCGTCGCTCCAGGAAACACATCACGGCATTTGTATTTGGAATGGCGAATGACAATGTGGAAAGGCACATACATACATATGAACAGCCGTACCGTTGGATGAAGGGCTTGAGGTGGAGCGAGACATGAAGACTCTACTGCCTCTGCCTGTCCTGAGGTCTGGCGGGCCACGTTTATTATATGAACGGCCTGCGAGGCCTGTACGCACCGCTTGGCTTTCGCTTGGCAACCATCATGAACCTACTATCAACGAGAAGGCGTTACCAGCTCTACGGTTCGTGTGCCGATAGTCAATTCAACGGTCTTGGCTATCGCCTATACCATCGATATCATTAGTCGCGCCTGTTAGGTTTGATGTCTGATGTCTAATGCCCCATGCTTGGGCATAGATACTTGGGCCTCACCTGCACTGGCGTCCGATTCCCCGTTAGCCCAACAATGGATCCGTAGGTTCGTTTAATGGCGGTCAAGGCACTGATTAGAATTGTTGATATCTGACAATATTAGGTCTCGTGGGCTCCCGCAAGACGAAATCAAGTCGATGATATAATGTTCTCTCGCAGACATGTGCCTTGGGTTTGCAAGGTGAGAGTCGCATTATGAAACCAAAGCATGGAAGGGAGACGAGGCTTGCTTAATAGACAGAAAACAGAATGCTGGATGTGGTAGAGAGTAGGCAAGAGAATGGGCTTCTCTCCCGTCGGCGTTAATTAGTCACCTCGAGTACCCACGAAGTAGGTAGTAGGTGCATACTCCGTATTACTTATCAAGCCAAATATCTGCCCTAGCTAGGCACACACGTAGGTAAATAGGGGTAAGGTATGTAGGACTATGCGTTGCCCTTGGGTATAAAAAAAACATCTACCAAGCTACCACCCCAAGAGTTTCAACTCCAAAATCCTTAGCCAAATTCAAGCACCAAGAAGGAATGTAGTACAATAGGCGGGAAATAGTGGAGGCAGAAGAAAAAGTGCCAAGTTGGGCTGGGTTGGTGTATGAAGAGAGGTGAAACACGGGGCAATAGATACGGCTTCCGCTCTATTTTTAGAGCTTCTGCTGTTCGACTGCGATTCATGAGAGAACTACTAGCGTGTGTAGCGGGACTGGGCCCTTGAACCACATGGACTTGGTCTCGCTTGGCAACTCCAGCTTCGGCCTGCGCCACGATGCAGCCTACCTTAGGTAGTAGGTACCTAGTGTAGTGTACGAAGGACAGCATCCCATTACATGATGGTAGAAGAGGCTGGCTCAAGTTCGTCAGAGAACTTCGCCCACCCAGCAGTGTTACAAGTAATCTTCGAATTATCTCGGTACTACTACTATATTGTCTATCTAGGTAGAGTCCAACTAACACTTCCTCACGACCGCAACGAAAACACAGGGGGATATAGATACCTACATTGCATTAATATGTTCAAGGCAAATGACGTGGAAGAAGTGCATATCGTAGACTTGCTACCAATTGTATCAACACCGCGTCGTCGCGATTCTCGATTGCCAACTACCTCTACCTAAAGTAGGACGATCTGACCTACAGCAATTAGCGTAACAAGCGATATGTAGGTATAACGCCTATCTACACTACGTACTGTGCCCTACACCGTACAGTGATGTAGGTTCTCACCCGCCTTGATGGGCCATGATGGGCTATGTAACCTACTGACGTCTTCAGCTGGTGGCCCTGGAACTTTGCCCTTCTTGGCACGCGAAGGCGACGCGGCCAGTTGTGGCATATGCATCACCGAGATTAACTGATCTTGACGTTTTGCGTCTCTCCCATTGAGTTCAGCTTCGAAAGTTACGCCAGCGAAGGTGTCCCATTGCCGGACGCGAAGTAAACAAATGCGCGGCTGTCATTACGGATAAAATAATGTAAGAACTTAGGAAGGCAATAAGCTTCACAGCGATTCATAGAAAACCCGCTGGAGGCAACCGACGCTAACTGGAGATAGAAAGGTACGATGAACCTTGGATTGCTTTTTCGGGTATAGAGTGCCCAGACTAGGTGCACTACCTGTGTACTTGTCTTCTACCAATGGAGGCGTAGTGTACGAAGGGGTGCCCACCTCAGTGCCGAAAATAACGGATTTCATTTGCCGGGAGCAAGGGGCTGAGCCTTCGCTAGCAGCACTGTAGCCATTGCAGCCATTGCCCTTGTCAGCCGGACTGAGACCCTGCCCACGCACAGTCTGCTGTACAGAAGGTACCGCACAGGTGGCCATGCTCGCGGGGAGGTACTTGTCGGTGATACGGCTGTACACCACCTAGTACGCTTGGTGGGAGGTACTGCGCCACCTCAAACACGTTAGGATCTACGCATCTCACATCCATACCACCCAAACTGCCAGGTGCCTACTACCCCGGTAGTGACGTACAAAAAGAATCCCCCAGCCCTCGATTCAGAACTTGTTTCCACATCATTTTCTCTCGCTTATCCCTCTTCACCTCGAGAGTATTTATCCCTTGACGTGTTTCCTCTTTTTTTATTTTCCTTTTTAGCGCAGCTGTTTACTCATTCACATCAGCTCCTTACGAACACGAGAATAACAATCACTGATCTGACACGACCTTCGTTTCTCAGCAACTCCACGATACACTAAATCTCAGCTTTGCGAGACAGAAGAGGAAAATCCCACGCAAATACCGAAACCACAGCAAGAGTCACAGCTAGAGTCTCCAGAAGAAGATGGGTGTCGGAAGATATGTCTGTGTGGCCCTGCCATTTATCCTGACAGTCGCGAGTATTATCGCCACCCTCATCGTTGGTCTAACTGGCGTCGCCAACCACGACTTATATCTATTCCGCATTGACGTGACCAACTTTTCCGTCGATGCCTCAGAACTAGCCGACTTCGTCAACAACGTTACCTCGCTGGGGGAACACAAGAATAAACTCGAGGACCTCACCCACAGCACTTCCCACGAAGCCAGAGACGCTGCTCAGGATATCAACAACCAGATCAGGGCCATCGTTGGCCGCTCACCCGTTGAGTGGCATGACCCCAGCCTGTTGGACGGCAGCAAAACTTCCGACAGTGGCAAGGGCTTAGACGATGTCCCAGATGTGGAAAGTGCCAAAATCGTGGACAGCGGCAAAGATGTGGCCGACAATGTAGCCGACGCGCTCGCCGGAACCGTGATCAAAGCCTCCGACATTGGCCTGGCGAACCTCTACGACTTCAATCTATGGGGATTATGTGTAACCCCGCAGGACGGCAAGAAAAACTGCACAAAGGCCCAGTTTGATTGGGCTACTCACGAGCTCGATCTGACCTGGGTCGATCGCCTGACTGCCGCGGCTGGGCTCAAGGTCACTCTTCCCAAGCAGCTGAACGATGGCCTAAATGTGTACAAGACGGTTACGAGGTGGACCGAGATCGTGTTTATCATCGCCATCGTTGCTCTAGCCCTGGAGCTGATTGTCGGCCTTTTCACGGCATGCTCCCGCGCCGTCTCGTGCGTCACCTGGATCATTTCCGGCTTTGCCACGATCGCTATCATCGCCACCGCAATTCTCTTGACCGTCACCGGCGTCTCCATCATCGGCGTCGTGCTGACTTTCTCGAAACATTACGGCGTCAGAGCCAACCTCAACACGTCCTTCCTGGTCGTTCTCTGGCTGGGTGTCGCATTCGCTCTCGGCGCTGGCCTCTTCTGGCTATTCTCGATCTGCTGCTGCAAGCCGGAGAACCGGCCTCACGGCAAGGCGACGCGTCACGCCGACAGCGAGAAGTTCCCCCAGACCAGCTCCTACGCGCCTCTCGGCGAGAACCGCAACTCTGCCTTCAGCGGTTACAACTACGGGGCTCCCCAACGCGGTGGTCCGCGAACAGACCTCGCTTACGAGCCTTACTCACATTCTCGGGTCTAAATCGGGGGAGATTGACGAGTGTAACGACAGAGGAGGGGTTGGATATGAAATAGACTGGACAGTACACATTTCATCAGTTTGCATTTGCCGGCGCTTGGTTGCGATACGATTGGGTTCGGATCTAGGCGCATCTAGGGGTGGAAAGAGTTCGCGATAATGCGTTGCAAAAAAAGATAGCCAGTACATCTTGCTAGATCGATCCCGTAATGATATCCATGAAAGTATTTTAAGCCTCAACCAGACCGCGTTTTCATAGCCGCAATGTGAAAACTTATGTTTACCTACCTCCTAATTACCTGATTTAGAGATTCGACAGCGCGAATCACGTGCTTGGGCATTGAATTCTTTCTTAGACCGGACGAAGGCACAGTCAAAATTAAAAACATGCACAACTTAGCTGAAACAACTACTTTTTAATAGGCAGCTCAAGCCTCTGCGCGATTCAGTTTTGAGTCCTGTTATGAGGGCAGTCTGCTAATGACTCCCAACGTAAGTCTGTTCCCCTCGTTGACAAGAAAAAAAAATCCGAAAGGGCCCCACAAAACTGGCCTTTATCTTCGAAGCCAGCAGCCCCTCCTTCAAGAGATCGACGGAGCAAAAAAAAAAAAAAAAAAAACCAAAAAAAAAAAAGACTTTACTTTATTAATGCATCTCAACCGCAGGCGGCACCTCCCGGCGGGCTCGGCCGCCGTGAGTATGTGCTCAATCCGATCACCGCCCTCGCGTTCCTGACGCTGGGCGGGAAACGTTACCTGCTCGCGGCCGAGGACACGGATATAAGGGTCTACGACGTCGCGGCCTCGCGACTCTGTGGTGTATTGCCCGTGTTCCGGGCGCAATCTATCCATGGGATTTCGATCCCCCATGCTACTCTAGACGGCAGCGGCAGTAGTAGCAGCAGCAGTCCTAGCTCTTCCAGGGGTCCCTCGCCGATCCTCGTTTGGGGTGGTCACGCCGTGAAGGTGCTGCCTGGTCGCATCATCGAAGAGCTGATTTCCTCCAGCCTCGAACAGAGCGACAGCAGTGTACGTTGGGACGACCATGAGACGCATGTCATAGCAAGAAAAACACTGTCTGCGCCCCAGGCTCTCGCCCGTGATTGGATATTCGACGGCCGCGTCTCGCCCTTCGACGAGGACCACATCGTCCTGCTGACGGCGCATAACGAGGTCGTCCAGGGGCGTGTAAGCGAGGATCAGAGCACCCTCGTACTAGGGCGGGTGCAGTCGCCCTCGCGGCCGATCCTCTACTCGGGAAATCTCCTCTGGGCTGAGCGGGATCACGTGCTCGTGGCCGCCGGGACGGTATTCGGCGAGATCGTGGTTTGGAAATGTCACCTTGGGTCTGACGACGTCGACGCCAGTAGCTATGCCAGCGGTTCCGGGGCGGATCATGCGCAAGAGAGGCAGGAGACGGCCGGCTGCGAGGTCCTGTTCGTCTTCGCGGGCCACGAGGGCTCCATCTTCGGCGTCCATATATCGGATGAGATACTGATGGGTTCCGGCGATACGATAAGGCTGCTTGCTAGTTGTAGTGACGATAGGACGATCCGGATCTGGGATATCACGGAGCGGAGCGATAAGGCTACGACTGGAGAGAGTGGGTATGAAGCGGAAATATCCGGCGTCAGGCAGACTGGGTATGGCGATTCCATCGTCGGCTCGGTGGGGCTAGTGAACAGTCATTCGAGATGTGTTGCGATGGCCATGGGCCATATATCCAGGATCTGGGACGTCGAAATCAGGAATAGGCGTTCCGCCTCGCGAGGCAATATGGTCGAGGTCTACTCTTTCGGTGAAGATGCCACGATGCAAAGGTGGCACCTTGAGCTTGGCGCTGACCTCGAGGCGGTTTCAGGGGCGCCCGACTTGGGAGCATCAGGTCGTGCCTCCTCTAAGTTGACGCACCACGAGACCTTCTCAAGTCACAGCGGGAAACAAATTTGGTCGCATGCTATGATTTCCTACGAGAGTGGCCTTCTAATGGCCACTGGTGGTGGAGATGGCAAGATAGCGCTCATAGATAACGATTCCGTTCATACACCAAGGAACTTGGGTAATGCAGCAGATGACGGTGTCAGCTATCACCCGCGGGCTTTTCAGGAACTCGACATATCTCCAATGTACCTTATTCAGGAATGTCAACACCAAAGCCCCAAACATACCTCTTCTATCTTGTCCTTCAAGCATGGGAATGGAAAGGAAATGTTCCAAAGCTTCACATTCGTCAAAGACGACAAGTTGCTCATCACGACAAGATCGGGCCGCCTGTTTCTTGGTAGCTTTGATGCCAAAACCGGGTGGAAAGAGTTAATAATCCCTGATGCCGTCCGAACGATCATACAATCATACACTATCCTCAGGAGTTCGAGGAGATCCTCGACGGCTTTCATAGGCGCTCCTAACGGCGAGCTATTCTACTACCATGAAGCCAGCGGCGATTCACTCCGGCCAATTCACAAAGCAGCACGGAAGATCACGGAAATAATCTGTCTTTCTGATAATTCTATCCCACCTTCTCACGCGTTTTTTGGCTCTGGCCGAGGCTCTGATCGATATATCGAACTTCTAGTCACGGTATATGGAAGTATGCAAGCGGAGATTCTCAGTCTGGATCAAAACCACAACTTAGTACGACGCACAGAAGTGACTATACCTGACGAATTCATCGTAACAACTGCGGCATGGTGCCATAGTTATCTGCTTCTCGGCTCAAGGAACGGGAGTATCGCAGTCTTCAAGCCGACCATCAACGATGGCTACTCCCTTCTTTCGACCGTGGAAGTCAGCATCGGCGACAAAATCACATCGATCCTCCCGCTTCCACGGCGCGCCGAGACCTCGCCACTCTATTTTCTCACAACATCTCGCGACGGGAAATACAGGATCTTCGAGATCCTCGATGATACGACGGATACCTTCCAAGCCCGCCTCCTCGACGAGACGCGGCCGCCGTTCGGTCCCCTGATCGAGGGCTCGTGGCTTTTCGACAAGCCGGACGGGAAACAAGACCTCGTGCTCTACGGCTTCCGGAGCAAGTACTTCGTGGTCTGGAACGCGACGCAGCAGAGGGAGATCGCGGCGATCGACTGCGGCGGCGGACATCGCGTGTTCGACCAGATACAGATGGCGGGGAACCCCGAGGGCCTGAGGTTCGTCTGCACCAAGGCGTCGCAGATGAAGATATTCTCCCAGACGCGCGCGCCGCACCTCCATCTGAAGCCCGGCGGCCACGGCCGCGAGATCAAGGCCGTGTCGGCGTCCGGGAAGTACGTGGCAACGGGCGCCGAGGACACCATGATCCGCATATGGGAGCTTCGCGGGGAGAACCCAGGCCGGGGAGAGGCGCAGCCGCTCCGGTGCATGCTTGCCCTAGAGAAGCATAATACGGGCATCCAGAGACTGAAATGGTTCGAAGATCAGTATCTCTTCAGCAGCGGCGGCAACGAGGAGTTCTTCGCCTGGCGCATCACGCCACTGGAAAGCGAGGTCTGTGCTCTCGGCGTCGTCTGTGAAGCGGTCTTCCCCGACCGCTCCGAGGTGGGCGATTTACGAATCACGGACTTCGACGTGCGATGTGTCGACGAAGATGCCACCCCAGACGATGGTGTTCAGGGCATCGATGTCAAGCCACAAAGTCAAAGTCTGCGGACAAGACCGACGTTCTGCATCTCAATGGCGCTCTCGAACTCCGTGGTACAGAGCTACCTCTACTCCGCACGGCAGGGCTTTCGGCTATTAGGCAGGCGGACGTACACAGGCGCCTGCCTCACGCAGCTCCGACATCTCAACTTCACGGATGGATATCATCCGCAGGTCCTAGTAGCTGCTACCGATGGACGGTTGGCTGTGTTTACGGACATACGATCACGCGGTGACGAAAATACAGACTTGATTGACGTACCCGTCACAAAGCTCCACCAGAGCACCGTGAAATCACTGGACATGCAAAGCATCGCCAGCGACGACGGCGGGACCTCGTATCTGGTCGTCACGGGCGGCGACGACGACGCGATCGGGGTGTTGCATATCCATTCGCCCTTTTCTCCAATTCCTCCAACTCCACCCACCGAGCCGACGTCTAGGGTATCCATATCTCGCCCGGATCCTCCCCCGTCGTCTGACCAAAGTCCATTCTCCGCCTCATCCCCTGATCCGGCTCATACCCGTCACGCCTCCACCCGCGGTCAGGGGCAGCCCCAAGCCCGGTATTACGAGATCCGCGGCAAATTCGTCGTCCGCTCCGCCCACGCGGCCGCGGTCACGGGCCTCGGGATCCTGCGGCTCGAGAACGGGGGGCGCGACGCCGTCGTCGTCACCGCGAGCAACGATCAGCGCGTCAAGACGTGGCGGCTCGTGGGCTGGCGCTCCGCCGAGCCGCGGGTCCACCTGCTCGATGACCGGTACAGCGGCGTCGCGGACGCCGGGGACTTGGAGGTCGTGGGGGAGAGGGTGTTGGTTGCGGGCGTCGGGATCGAGGTCTGGGGCGCTGCTTCGTGATCACACATACATGTATGGATGGATGGATGGGGGGTGTCTTGAATTCAAAATGTCTGTAGACCTGCGGATTGCCCGTACCTGGTACGAAATAGACAGCGAGGATTGATCATGCACTTGGATAGCAATAGAAATGTGCCCATGGTCCGAGTTCCGATGTACGATCTCTCTTCGTAGTTATATCCGCCCTGTTGACCTTGAAGCCAACCGACATTCGCGTATAAGGACCTCAGACCCTAGACTCTCCGCGATAGGCGTCGCCATTGCCGCTATTACTTTTGAATTAGTCCAGCAAAGTACTACACGTATTCTGCTCGCAACAAAACATACTCGGGCACCTCGGATTCGATCAAATAATTCATGAGCTCTCACGTATGCTAAATGCCTACGAATATAATAAAGATCTATCTCGTTGCATCCCAACAAATCAAGATCCCAACTTGATTGGTGGTTTTCGTGGCCTAGTGGTTAGGGCGTCTGTCTTACATCGACTGAATGATCACAGAAGATCGCCGGTTCAATCCCGGCCGGAAACAATGGTTTTTGCTTTTTGCACTTGCGGCAATTTCTTTCCCCCCTTTCTTTTTCTTTTCTCTCTTCTTTTTCATATAATAATAGCAATGGTGTTAGGCAACTTCATCACAAAAAAGATCTTCGCTAAAATTAAAGTTGAAGAGAAATCAAGCAATTCATACCTCTGGTTTAACCTAGGTACACTTATACTGCTTAATAGATTAGATATCAAAGCGTAAAACAGGAACCGTAAACCCGTGGTAAGAACTTACCAGCTGGGTAGCTTGATGAAGCTGCAAAATAAACATTCTGTGGATTAAAAAAACAATTGAATAAGAGGTAGCTACTGTCGCTTAGATGGTGAGTCTGCCAATGTACATTGTAGGTACCTACATCTGTATACATCCATAATCTAATCTAATCTAATCGCGATCCACCATCTCTCAACGAGGGAAGGCTCCCACCTCCATACACCGTCACCCCTCGAGCGAGAGCTAGGCACAGCACCAGACACAAACACAGAGAAAGAGAGGAAGATGAACAACAACGTCGCAGCCCGGATTCTGCTGCGACAGGGCCTCGCGCGATCCCAGACGAGGAGAACGTACGTCGTCAGCAGCAACAGCAGCAGCCCAATTGACCCTCCACTGACGCTCACAACCACCTCGACAGCTCCTACCACGATGTGGTAACACGCACGAGCGTCGTAGCCAACACGGCCGCGAAAGCTTTCTATAGCACGACTCAGCCAACAACATGCCCCCAGCATCACCGAAGGCCCCTCCTCGCGTCACCGGCTCCCGAGTCACCGCTCGAGACCAGACTACGCCTCCCACGCGGCACGCGAGCCTTCCACGCGTCCCCCGCCATCCGTAAGGCGAAGAAGAACAAGGACAAGGCAGAGCCCTCGAGGCGCGAGTCGAAGGGTCGGGCCGCCGAGAATAATAGCAGCAGTAGCAGTGGTGGTGGTAACAGCGGCGGCGGCGGCGCAGAGGACGGGCCTCGGCATCCCCAGCCGTCGCCCGAGGAGCCCCTCAACTTCGCCGACGTCGAGTCCCGGCTGCGGAAGGAGGCCGACCACTTCAAGGCGGCCTTCAAGAAGGTGCACGCGGGCGGGCGGTTCGACCCGGACGTCATCGGCGGGCTGAGCGTGGCCGTGGACCGCAAGGCCGGGACGTCGTACCCGCTGCGCGAGCTGGCGCAGGTGGTGCCGCGGGGCGGGCGCGCCGTCTCGCTGCTCGTGCACGAGGCCGACCACGTCCGGGCCATCATGAGCGCCGTGCAGGCGAGCCCCGAGTTCAACCAGCAGCCGCAGCGCGACCCGGACAACGAGCTCGAGCTCGTCCTGAAGGTGCAGCCCGAGACCCGCGACGACCTCGTGCGCCGCGTCCGCGACCTCGCCAACGACTGGACCGCCCGCGTCCGCCTCATCCGCCAGAAACGCGACAAGACGCACGTCGCCTGGAAGAAGGCCGGCGCCGTCGGCGCCGACATGAAGTTCACCGCCGACAAGGAGCTGGACAAGCTCATCAAGTCCACCACCGACGAGATCGAGAGGATAAAGACCAGCGCCGTCAAGGCCGCCGACTCGTTGTAGGTTTTGTTTTGTCGTGTGGATAGATGGAGTATATGGAGGGTAAAGCTCCGTCGCGGGGAGCAGAGAGAGAGAGAGAGAGAGAGAGAGAGAGAGAGAAGCTCGGATGCGCACTTAGCTATTGCGTCGTCTTAGAGAGACGAGGCACGCACGTTTCCCGCGCCAAGAGGTGATCATGTAATATTAAAAAAAAGGACATGTGTCGCGTTGTCGGTTACCGATGGCTTGTACATTATCATGACAATTGACAGTTGTGGATGAACACTTTTTTTCTTCTCTGTCTTTCCTTCTTTTTTCCTTTTCGTGTTTATACAGATTTCGTATGATAGTGTACAGTGACTGTCAAAGCCGAGACGAGACAGACGTCATGGACATAAGTATAAGTCAATCCTCGGGTATCTTGCTCCCCCTATCTTTTAATATCTGATGGCTTCGAAGACGGATGGGTAGATGAATGGATGGATGGACGGATGTCTTTCGATTCGTCCCTAGGCCCTTGCCCCCGCTCCCCTGGCAGCCCCCGCAGGCCCCGTCCTCCCGCCGGGCAGAAGACTCCTGACCTTCTCCAAGACGCGCCGCTCCGCATCCGCGTTGAACGAAGAGTCGCGCTTGACGTAATTCCGCACGGTGCCGAGCGTGTCCGAGCGGTCAGCGTACTGCGGGCCGTCGTAGACGCCGAGGAGCGCGGCCTGGAGGACCGCGTCCTTGGTCTCCTGGGGCACGGGCGGGAAGGCCTCGAGCTTCAGCACCTCGGCCGAGTGCGCCTTCACCTCCTCGGTCGGGAAGAACACGCCGGCCTCCTTCCTGTACCGCTCCCTCAATTCCTCGGTCGGGTAGCGGTGGAGCGGGTGGAAGTACTGCCCGCCGCCGAGGATGCGCGCCTGGCGTAGGACGGTCTCGTCCTTGGCGGCACTCGACCCCGTCGTCGGCACGGCGGGGCCCCAGCCCGCGAAGTCGCCCTTCGAGATGGTCGGGTCGAACTGCTGCGTCGAGCCGACCTCGATGGCCTGCCGCATCGCGAGGACCTCGGGGGAGTCCGTGATCTCTTGGTCCCCACGTTTGAAACGGTCGCCATCGCCTTCTTCCCCATCTTTCCCGCCTCGTCTGCCTCCACGGCCCCTTCCACCTCGACCCCTCCCGCCCCGACCTCTCCCGCCTCTGCCTCTGCCTCTGAATCCTCCGCCTCTGCCCATCCCAAAGCCGCCGCCGAAGCCGCCGCGGATAATGTTCGCGCCGCTAGCGCCAGGTGCGCGAGGAACCATGACGGAGTCAGACCGCAGGTCTAGGCTTCTGAAGACGGTCCCTGATCTGCCGGGGGCCTGTGCGGCGCTGGTAGCGGATTCGGAACGCAGATCTAGGCTCCTGAAGACAGTACCCGATCTGCCGGGGGCGGCAGATTCTGAACGCAGGTCCAGGCTCCTGAAGACGGTGTTTGATCTGCCGAGGGCAGCAGACTCAGACCTTGGGTCCGGGCGCCTGAAGGCGTTGCCTGATCTGTCGGGGGCGGCGGTGGGTTCGGAACTCAGGTCTATCCTCTTGAAGGGGGTGTCTGATCTGCCGGCGAAGGGTCGCTGCATCGGAGTCCGATTGTTCAGCTCCATGAGGTCGGAGAAGGCCGCGGCTGCGCGTTGCCGCCCCGTCGGTCGCGAGATGCTGTTGTCGCTGCTGCTGTTGTCGCTGCTGCTGTTGTCGCCGTCTCTGCTGCCGCTGCTGCTGCCGCTGCCGCCATTTCTGCCGTCCGCCGCGGCCGCACGTTGCTGGGCGGTGGAGAATTCGCGTAGCGACGCCGCTATGCCGTCCGCGACTCGGTTGAGGTCGGGCCTCGCGTGGCCGCCGACGGCCGGAAGGAACGGTTTACGTATCATGTGTGTGGCTGGTTTGAGGTGGGCTGTGATGTTGGGATGTTTACCACGGGTATGGAGAGGTCCTCTGCCAACTTGGCTTATCGGGAATTAAATTCTAATTAAGAATCGGTGACGGCCCGGCTCGGATAGGTGAAAGTTTTGGTGGGTTATGCACTAAAGCGAGCCGCTCTGTTACGCCTTGTACCTGGTAGTGGACGAAGCAGGTAACATCAACAAGAAAACTCCAAGACGCTGGCTGGCTGTTTGATTTATATATTTCTCTACTAAGTAGGTAGGTAGAGGTTGGTAGAGGTAGGTAACTAGGTAAATACTCAGTATTCTCTTTTAGTTTCCTATGAAGTCGGCTCAATATGCCTATCGTGATTCGCAGCTCTTCAAACGCTATACTACAACATACGAGCTCGGTGTGTTTGTTCGTGGTGCGTTGGGCGGTCAAGTGCCACTTTCGTCGAAGGTCTAATTCATTGCCGTATAGCTAAATGCAACATAGCATGCTGTTACTGATAATGAGAATATCGGATATGAATATGAATATTCGTCTTGAGGAGTCGCTACCTCTAGATAGTTCCTATTTATCAAATTCATCTTTTTTTTCGTACAAGTACACGCTGCTCAGCTCTGCAGCGGCTTGCCCATGCCACCGTACGTGATCGTCTTGATGTGCTGATACTCCTCTATGCCATATCTGGAGCCCTCTCTGCCAAAGCCGGACTGCTTGACGCCTCCAAACGGCGAAGCCGCGTCGGAAATCAGACCCGTGTTGACGCCTACCATGCCGACCTCGAGCGCCTCGGCGACGCGGGTTATCCTCTCCAGATCTCTCGAGAAAAAGTAGCCGGCTAACCCGACCTCGGCAGCGTTCGCCAGGTCCACCACCTCCTGCTCCGTCTCAAAGGGGAAGAGGCCGGCGACAGGGCCAAATGTCTCTTCGTACGCGATGGCCATATCTTTCGTCATGCCTGTGATGACGGTGGGTTGATAAAAGTTGGTCCCGAGATCTGGCATCTTCTGGCCGCCCACGACGACCTTCGCACCTTTCTCCTCTGCATCCCTTACGTGGGCATCGGTTTTGGCAATGGCGCGATCGTGGATTAGGGGGCCGTGGGTGACGCCCTCCTCGAACCCGTGGCCCACTTTGAAGCCCTTGACCTTTTCGGCGAACTTCGAAGCGAACTCGTCGTAGATGCCCTTCTGGACGTAGATGCGGTTAGCGCAAACGCATGTTTGGCCTGATGAGCGGAACTTGGACGCGATGGCCCCGGCCACGGCGGCATCGACGTCAGCGTCATCGAATACGATGAATGGTGCGTTTCCGCCCAATTCCATGGACAGCACTTTCAGAGTTGACGAAGCTTGCTTCATGAGCAGTTTCCCGACCCCCGTGGAGCCCGTAAAGGAGACCTTTTGGATCGTAGGGTGCGTCAATAGCGTCTCGCCGACCTCGGGGGTGTTCTTGTGCACGGTCAAGACGTTCACGACGCCCCTGGGTATCCCAGCTCGGTGGGCAAGTTCCGCCAGCGCAAGTGATGTGAACGGTGTCTCGCCCGGGGCCTTGCATACCGTTGTGCAGCCCGCGGCCAGGGCAGGGCCGATCTTTCGCGTGATCATGGCCGCAGGGAAATTCCACGGCGTGATGAGGCCGCAGACGCCGACGGGTTGCTTCAGAGTTATAACTCTGTTGCCGGGGATACTGGCCGGGATGGTCTCGCCGTAGATGCGCGGGGCTTCTTCGCTGAACCATTCGAAGAACTGGGCGGCGTAATTCACCTCGCCCTTGGCGTCTGTAAAAGGCTTGCCATTCTCCAGAGTGATCAATCTTGCCAAATCCTCCGAGTTCTCCATGACAAGGTCGTACCACTTCCGTAATAGCTTGGATCGCTCACGGCCGGTCTTTGTGCGGAAGGACTTGAACGCCTCGGCGGCCGCTGCGATGGCCTTCTCGGCATCTTTGGCGTCGAATTCGGGGCAAGTTCCTACAAGCTTCCCCGTCGCGGGGTCATGAACCTCGAAAGTCTTTCCAGAGGCGGCCTTGACCCATTCTCCATTCACGTAGCAGACGTCTGTCTTGAATAACGACGGGTCTTTAAGCTAGAGTTGTCGAATAGTCCAGTCAATCAAAGCCTCCCTCTCTCGTCTTCGCGGGATGGACGTCTGCAGTTGGGGAAGGCTCACATCTGGGGGCATTGTGGAAGCGAATCGCGATACTACTAACGGGAGACTTGATCTCTGAAACTGCGATCTAATGGCGAATCGTGTCGAAGACGCAGCGGCCCTCTGTAGAGAGTGGATTAATGCCATGTTGGGTATCAGAAACGCCGCAGGCTAAGGAATAAAAATCAAGATAAAAGATGAGCGTCTATGAGATCACATGGGATTTTGTTCGATCGATTCGAATTGGCCAACAGAATTGGCCAAGATAGCTGGCAAAGGAGAAGCTCAGCTTGCTTACGAGTGATGATCATGGTTGATGACGTTTTTGGTCGGTCCATCTCGGCAGCAGAACATCAACTTGAAGTGCTTGTATTTCGTACCTAAGGAACGAAGTACCTACTCGGTACCAAGTACCTGCATGTATTGACGACATCGGCGGCGGAGGAGTGGAATCTTAAAGGGAGCTATGCCTAAACTGCCATCTACACGTGTACGATGCTGGGCAGTTAAAAGAGATTTGGAGCTTACCCCGGACACTCTATCTACCCTTTAGCATGTCCACGCGAAGCTACGAAGACCAACTGGAGACATCGGAATGGCCACAGCTTCTTGAAATGCAGCCAAGAAACCAATGACCTACACCAAGGCACACTTCTACGGAGGCTTACACCGAGTGTATGAAATGAGATGAGATTATACCTATGCCATAAGCCACAAAACAGCTTCCACTGATCTCCGCTTGATACTTAGGAAGGTAGGTTGGTCAAGTATTTGATATGGCAGATTAACGTCACCCCGAACGGCTGCCCGTGTCTTCTCCGTAGACACTGGCTAATACGGGAAGATCTGGTAGACAATAGATCCGCGATGCGTGTACCAGGATGCCTTTCTTGTCTGGCCCCTTCTTCCCCCGCAAACTCGTTCTCGGCGATCCTCTCCTGGTGCTACTGTCGAGAGTCGGTCCGTGATGCTACCCCAATACGGCAGCTCGTGCTACCGATTGCCTCGCTACCTGACTCTGTTTGAAACTCGCCCCCTTACCGTCACCTCTATGACCGCCCACAACCAGGAATTAGAGCAGGGATGGGAGGTCGTAGCTACGGCAGTGCTCTGAGCAGCAGTTGCCGTATCCAATAGCATGCTCCCGGTGAAGAGCGAGCGAGATGAGCCACTGGGGGCTGCATGGCATTGCGCTTTAGTCAACGGACCGACCCTCATCTTGCTCACGACGTCTCCCCCGCAGCACGAGTATAAGAAGATGCTGGGTTGGACAAACGCTTAAGTCGTGGGTGAATAGAAAGTCTGAACGTAACCACTTGCTCCAATAAGAAGCAGACGTCGTCGTCATGGCTGCGCTCTTCTGGTTGTTGGCGCTATCTAGCTCGGTAGCAGCAAAGATCGTATCAGATGCGTCGCCATCGCTGTCCTTCACTGCAAAGATTCTCCAGGGCCAGCCATTGGATGGCTTCGTTAGTTTCTCTATCGAATTTGCGTCATTCCCCGATTTTGCCGGTAAGACGAATACCCCGACAATGTACACAAACATAACACAATACCCTCAAGACTCACGACGTCGTAGGAAATGTATCAAATCCGAATAAGTTTTCAAACAATTTGCTGAACAATCTGGGCTACCTCACCGGGACGAAGCCGTATATACGGGTCGGAGGAAACACGCAGGACTACGCCATATTCAATCCAAACCTAACCATTGCACTGAAGGGCACGGTCAATGCCACTCGGTCACCAGACTATCCGACCACGATTGAGATTGGGCCATCCTATTTCGAGTCATACCAGACATGGCCAAATGTGAAGTTTACCCACGGTTTCAACCAGGGCGGAAACCATGATGATAGGCAGTGGGCCACGCTGATCCAGACCGCCGCCATCGCGTGCAAGACGCTAGGTAAAGACAAGCTTCACTGGTGGGAGTACGGCAACGAGCCGGACCTCTTCGCGACGAGCGCACAGGGCCCAGTGCGACCGTCCAACTATAATGAATCCGATTACGTGAGAGAGTGGCTGGCAGCCACACGAGCTATCAAAGGCGTCCTCGCTCAGGAGTGCCCCGACATGTTAAGCGACGAGACGTACGGTTACCTCGCGCCTTCATTCGCGGGCGTCTCAAATCATCTCAAGGCTCCGCGCGCGTGGGCCGACGATCTGAACACAGACGGAACTATACGGTACTTCTCTACACATAAGTGAGTGTCTTTATTCTTTGCCCTCAGCTCCATATCAGTCTAAAAAGCCTTCGACGGATCTCAACACGTAGATCGATTGGTCGTCGACTGACACCTACTCCCCCAGCTATATCTCAGGCGCGACCTCGCCCGGCGTGACACTTCAGGGGACCTTGATGAACCACACGCGCACACGTTCCAGCGTGGACCCGCACGTCTCCGAGTTCGCCAGCATCGCGGCCGCGGCGCCGGGCCTGGTGCAGATCATGGGCGAGACGAACTCGCTGTACAACCAGGGGAAGCCGGGCCTATCGAACTCGTTCGGGGCCGCGCTCTGGGGCATCGACTTCAACCTGTACTGCGCGAGCGTCGGCATCGGCCGCGTCCACATGCACATGGGGACCAACTACCGGTACGCGAGCTGGCAGCCCGTCACGACGGACCTCGCCGCCGTCGGGACCAAGGCGCCATACTACGGAAACGTCGCCGTCGCCGCGTTCCTAGGAAACCTGCGGATCGAGCCCGTGCGCATCGCGCACCTCGACCTCCAACCGTCGGGAGACAGGAGCGCGAACGGGACGACGGAAACCGAAACGGAGGTCGGCGTGCAGGACGCCGCGTACGGCGCGTACGTGGACGGCGCGCTGACGCGCATCATGGTCGTCAACATGCGCGCGTACAACTACACGCTCAACGGCACCGGGGACCTGGCGACGCGCAACCCGGCGCGGCGCAGGGCGCGCACGTACGCCTTCGGCGTGGCCGGCTTCCGCGAGGGCCGCGAGGCCGTCGTCCGCCGGCTCCACGCCAACGGCAGCGACGCCATCACGGGAATCACCTGGGACGGCCTCAGCTACAACTATGAGCTCGACCTCGGCCGGCCCGTGCGCCTGCGCAACGTGACGACCGGGGAGAAGGTCCGCGTGCGCCGCGGCGTCGTCGAGGTCGCCGTCCTGGACTCGGAGGCCGTCGTGCTCGACTTCGGCGCCGTGTGAGCGAAAGGGAGCGAGCGAGCGTGCGGGGATAAGGAGAGCAAGCGGCGGGGGCGGGGGGGGGGGGGGCCGGGGGGGGGGGGGAGGGGGGGGGGGGGGGGGGGGGGGGGGGGGCGGGGGGGGCGGGGGGCGTGGGGCCTGTCTTCGGCGCGGTGGGTGCGACTGGGTGGGCGGGGGGGGGGGGGGGGGTGGTGTTTTTTCCTCCCCCCCCCCCCCCCCCCCCCCCCCCTTTTTTTTTTCAACTCTTCCATTTTCTGCTTTCTTTTGAAAGGGGGTAAAAAATTTAGTTAAGTCTTCTTCGCCTGCGAGCCCGCCTATTTTATTTAGGTTTCATTCTCCCAGCTCAATGAACGAGATTTGCTTTCCGTCTTTTTTTTCCTTGAGCAAATCTACCCAGGAACTCGTGATATATACCATGGCCCATAGCTATTCTAGGTACATACCTATATGTCGAATATGCTCAGGATGCGTGGGTCCTGGTCGGACTCTGATCATAGATCCTGTCTCATCTAGTCGGGCCTCGGGATATATAATTCTGTCAACAAGCCACACGTAGTGCGAAGCGATTGATTTCCAAAAATTGATACTTCGAGACTTACGGTCCTAGGTTAGGTAGTACGTACGAGACAGACAATCAACATCAGCTGTGCACGATTTAATTTTATTATTTTTCATTGTTTTCTTTTCGTGTTTTGTTGTAAGGTAGATAGATGGTACATGTAGTCAGTGTGCGCCGAAACTCCGACCTCGCGACCCTTCTCTCCGAGGGGCGAGGCTTGGTACCTAATACAACGCTCACGCTGTCTGTCTGGCTAAAAAGTAATCAAGAAAGAAAGAAAGTGAGAGAGTCAAGAGAGGAAAAAAGACGCGCTTTATTCATCGCCATTATCATCCTGAGCGATGACTTCAACTCAAGGGGGTATCCGGAATTTCGTCCTGTTTTCCATGTGTCTCCCATCTATCACGGGGAATTTAGGCCTGAGCTTGAGCCTTAAGCTTTGAGCCTTGAGCTCGTCTCGACTCTTCGCACTTCGCACTTACGGCTAGGGGTGCGAAGGGTTCTTCCTGTCCAGGGTATTGAACGCCGTGGTCCGCGGCGTGTAGGGCATCAGGCCTGTCCGCGGGGTCGGCGGGATCGACTGCATCTCCCAGGCCGTGCCCTTCCTGCCACCGCCACCGCCGGCGCCAGCGCCGAGCGGCTCGTCATCCTCGTCGTCCGAGTCCCAGTCTCGCTTGTCGCGCTCGTTGGGCAGCAGGGCCCAGATGGTGATCCCGAGATTGACGAGGGTGACCGCGCTGTTGGTTGGGGAGAGAACGATTAGAAAGGGCGTTGCGAAGGGGGCCGGGGCCGCAAGTTGTGACCAGACAAGGATTCTACTTACAACATGATCGCAAAAGCGGCGAACGTGCCTTTCGCGCTGGTGCAGTACCCCTGGATCTGGGTGTTCGCGGCCACGTTACACGGCTTCGCTATGTACCATGCCACGCGGCTCGGGCGGGTAGGATCCAGGTAGTCGGGACCCGCCTGTCCGCCGAGACTAGCAGCGTATAGGCCGACAAAAGCGATATTGAGGGGTAGGACGATGATGGGGAACCAGAAGTCCATGATGACGGCGATTAGCCTCGTGATGAGGAAGAACAGGCTGATGATGGCGATGGCGACATTGAAGTCGGTTAATCTGAGTCGCGGGAGCCAAACAAAAGTCAGCGTCCGGTTCCGGCAAGAGATAAGATGGATGGATAGATGCGAAGGAAGAAGCGTCCCGGGGAGACTCACGTTCTTGACCACACGAAGGGGATCGTGGGCGGGGTCTTCCCATTGGCATGCGCGAATGCGATGAGGGAGGGGTTCGAGTTGAAGCCGAGCTCGTAGCCGGCCTGCCACAGCTTCGTCCGGTATGTGTCTGGTTGGGCGAGTGCGGTGAGGACCAGTAAGGTAACGGTCAAAGCGAGCTCGATGATCATCATGATCCACATGGCGGCCGATGAGGGCCATTTCCTCTTCACTATCCTGTACGCCATGATGAAGATATATGTGTGGGCGTGTGGTTTTTGCGATATAGCTGGCGCTTCGCGATGGCTTTCTGGGCTGATGCCGCGTCAAGCACCCATATAGAGTAAGAGGGGGGTCCCTGGACGTCGGAGGGGGCCAACTTCGACTCAGTGTTCGCCGGTCGGTCGCTCGGCTCCTCCGTTCTTCGTTCGCATCAATACGCCAGACCGATGCTTTTCCCTTACCGATGCCAGCTCAGTTGGTCGTAGTCGTCGTCGTCGTCGTCGTCGCCGCCGATAACAATAAGTCGATGGTCGATTAATAGGTCGCTCGGTGGTGAATTAGACAGACGTAGACACGGTCGAGGTTGGGGCCACCCATTTTAAGAAATGGCGGATGCCGACATGACCAAGCAGCGGCAAGGCGGCTGCAGGTCAGTCACAGACACAGGCTTCCGGGCTGGTGATATGTCGGGGGCGGGCCAATGAGAGGCGACGTCGACGAGGGCGACGAGGGCGGCGGTCCTGTGTAAGCGCCCAGCTCTGGCGAAGGGTGAACCCAGGGACCACAATAGCGGGCGCTACGCTCTCGGCAGCATGGTCTGCGGCCTCGGGATTGGTCTGCGTGTGTGGGAGCCACCCCGCCACATCGGCCAATCACCACCGGCCGAACCCAGCCAAGCCATGTGGAGCTGCCCCAGCCGGGCTCTCTATTCGCTGATCTGCTGTACACAAGAGCGCACTAGTGTGATGCTGTGAATTTTGCTCAAACCCCCACTAATATCTGTGGATCCTCCCGCTTCCCAGCTCTCGTCCACACACACACACCACCCACGAAGTACAGCACGGAGGTATTATCTACTAACACACATAGGTATACGAAGTACGCAACACACCACCTTCAGAAATTAATAGCAATACAAACCAACAGAAAGCTATGTAGGTACTTACAGGTACGAGTCTTACTTGGAAATACCACATACTTATTACAAAGTTCCTCCCTTGAACTACAGAATACAGGCATATATATGGGCTGATGTTTATTTGTGCGTAGGTATTTGTGTTGCATCGGGCCCAGTTTCGATACTACTACCACTTGATCGGCCAGCCAAGCTACCTAGGTGAGCTATGGGATGGATAACATGGTGGTAGGTACGACACACCTGGCCTGATTCTTCCTGCTTGCATACGGGACTTGTTAAACATTCCCAAGGTACCTGTATCTCGCTCTGCTTCCTCTTCCTAGCGGACTATTTGAGCACTTGAGAAGTAAGATCAAAACGTTTCTATATAGGGGTTCAGCTCGAAAGTCTTGTCGTTGGATCTTAGGTACCTCCTACTGATCTCTTAAACATATTGGATTGATGATCGTCAGTTTGCGCGACAAACAAATTCGTGTGTTCTGATTATTCCAATGTGGACAAGTTGACCTACCTATATCCCGCCTTCTAATTCTCGCCTTCATACTGGTATACTTCCGCGTAGGCTACGAGCTAGCGACGACGGGCCGTTGGGTCGCCCTGCGGCTTCTGTAGGTGGTCGATATATTTGGTTAGCCTCTGGAACAGCTGAGCCCTGTTTTGGTTTATTGAGCCTGTGTGTGCCAGCGTGTGGCTCTGGGGGCATCGTCGTTACAAGACAACCCCCTGTGTTGCGGAACAGAACTGCACTACTATGTCAGTACACTACTAGCAAAAGTATAATGTTAGCAGGTCGAACGCTTGACCGTCTGCAGTTACTTACATAGTACCGTGATACCCTGCTTTATCTCAGCCGGCAGAAGCAGCAACTGAGATCTAACGAACTATCACGCTACTCTAGACTACCTAGACTGTTTGGTAAGTCTGGAAATCGCCATCGCGAGCGTAGCTTGTAGTAGCCAGGTTTAAGACTGGTTTTATATACTTGATTATACAAATAGACATAGACCATGGGGTTGACGGTATCAGTAATTAGTGTTGGATGAACTATGAAGCAGAACTAACTCATGCATATAACCACTCGTTCATCTTGAAAGATTTTGGTATTCTGTATCCCTCTCCAACGACCTTGACTGTGCTGAAACAAAGTATCCTTTCTTTTCCTACCACGAAGATATTTATCTTACGGTTCTCCTCTCGTCTGTTGGAGGCCTCAAGGCCCGTGCTATACAATTACCCATGGTTTGTAATTACTATACAGCCAATTCTATACAATCCGGATCAGGGCCATGTGTAATACCCACTTCCTTCCCAGGGATGTGATAAATCTGGGTGGGTATCAGTAGACTAGATAGAAGAACTAGCATAGAAGTCTAGTGCGGCTAATAAGTGTCCTGGGCATCACCAACACGTCAACGTTTAGCTGTTCTTCAGTCTACATGTGCCCTATTTGGAACTATATTGTAGCCTTACAATAATACACTATTTCCCTAGTTCTCCAGAATCATTTCTGTAGCAATCCTTTAGCCTCCGGCAGGGCTCCTTTATAGGGTTGAACTATTAACGTACCACAACTACTATCCGCCGTTTCCTTGACCCCTGGGTTCGGGTCCCATCAGTGAGACAATCAAGCAGGCCAAAACCTGTTATCTTCGCCCGCTTGGAGTGACAGGTTGGTCAAAGAGACCTCGTAACTAGCCATGGCCTGTTTCAGCCTCGAACCATAATTATTTACTGCGTGGCTCTGTTGGGGCGGTGAATAACACTGGCAAGCCGCTTTGGACTGAATGTGCTAGGAGACGTTTGTATTTCGCGAATCTCGGCTATGACGGCGTCAAATGCATGGCAATTCTCACCTGTATTTATATGCTGGAGGATTTCCTTTTCCGTTTTGTTCTAGGGAGCGTGTGGCTTGCCACGTACCTCGGGCTCCGGTTACTGTGGACTGATCGCTGACCATATGTCCAAGATATTAACTCGAAGGCTATAATCTCCTTTGCGTTGTGTCCGTCTCCCTCTAGAAAAAGAGCCTCGCACATTATTGCTCCTCTGCTCGCTTGATTACCTTCGAGTATATGATGGCCACGTGTCATGCAATAAGTACCGGGACGAGAACGAGGTAGGTATTCGCGACGCAGTAGGGTAGCAGCTCCCAAGCAAGTGAATAATCAGGTAGCCCTATATGAGCTCGCTTGCTTCGGCTTCTCGGCGAAAGCGGAGGGGAGACACCACCAGTTACCTCAAAACTTTGCCCTCGTCCTGACTGCCTGATAGATGATACCTGTCAATGTTTCGAGGAAAGCCTTTATGCGAGGGTTTTGTTATTCTGTATGCAACCAGCTCGGAATAGATCTCTCCACGTACACGTAAACTTCGTACGCAAACTCGGGCTGCTTTGAACATGAGAAACGACTTTTTCAGACTGGGACAACTTTTCTCTGGATAATTATTCCGGCGAGTGGCATGGTACTATCTAAGGTAAGTAGCTGCAGACCGTCAAGTGTCCGACTTGACAACAATCTACTTTCACCATTTGATTTAAGTGGTGTACCGGTATTATAGCGTTGCAATTCTGTTCCGTGGCAGCGAGGTGGGTTGTTGACGCCGCAAAGAACATGATTTTGAAATTGATTTTTGCAGTATTGATTGGTTGACTAGTTTCTATATATACAGGTAGGCATTCGGTAGTTATATAATTACAGTTCTGCCTACGTACCTTCCTACCACGACCTCGTGTGTTTCCTCGGCTGCTGACAGCCTGGGGATAAGAATAGCGGGCATATTCGTGCGTTGTGCTAAATTCGACCGTTCTAGACCATCAGATCGACTGATCGGCTGGGACGTACGGGGCAAGGCGGCGGGCTCGTGTCACACGGCATGTGTTCTAGACATGGCATACCGAGGCCTAATAAACTAAGCGTACCTCACTAGTGGACTACATGTAGTATGTAGGTAGCATTTATATGGGACTTCGTAACTGTACCTGTACATTGCACGAGACGAAGGTAATAGGCAAATCGACACCGAAATTACACCGGGATGGCTGAATAGGAGAGACGTGGCGGAGAGGGCTGAGACAGAGGTGCAGGTTTTTGGGCAACAAATGCGATGCGAGCGGGATGGGATTTCTAAAAGTCGCATGGGGAAAGATAATTCACTGTAATGTATATGTACTGGATAGGTCACATACTTGGGCCCAATCCCACACCAAGATTTTAGTGTAATACAAGTATAGATACTTCATGAAGCTCCCAGCAAGCCACACCTCCTCCCTCGAGCTTAGTGTAAGGTACCTGGTATTCGATCATCCTCATCCATGAGGCAATGAAGTAAGGTAGCTACTTGACAATTGTTTCGTATTAAGAGTTTGCTGGAAATATGCGCCATGCTTCTCTGTCCTAGCCCAGATTTCACGACACGCGATCCCATTGGTTGTTCCCTGCCAACTTATGACCACCCTCCAGGTATTGGAACTTCGTAGGATACCTGCCTCTGCAGGATTTGTCAAGGGACCGCGAATCCTCGCATGTGGTCTAGACACAGCTCCGGTACCTAGCTTATTACTTACAGTGCCTACCGTAGTCTCTGTAAGTAGTTATGACCCAGGCATACGGAATAAGCGTTAGACGTTGACTGGAGCCGACGCTAGAGGCCAGGCTCCAAAACCTTGCCCTTAACACCTCCTCCGAACTTCGTAAATCATAGGTAACTTATTGATGAGGGGAACCAGCCGCTTAGTGGCCATATCTACGTCCGCTATAGGTTTTCCGCGTATACTAAGAAACATTGTACGTACAATGCTCACAGATAGGTAACGTAACCTAGGTGTCCTTACTCTCATTCGCCTGTCGACCGATTCACCACTTATATGAAGTAAGTTATACTAGAGTGTTTGTGTTCTGCAGATGGAGACCTCTAGCACATTATTTATCGACCTGATATCCATCCTGTCGCCGTTGTTTCTAAATACATTGTCAATTTCGGGACTTCGATATATCAACCGTTTCTGCTTAGCCTAAACCAACCTTCATAAGGTATTCTCCTAAATACTAGTAAACTTAATGTCGCTCGATGCTGCGTTAGAGCAATCCATGATGGCGGGACCTACTCTCTACCTACCTTTTTCTACCTACACTCCTTCGTACTCCGTATTATTAAGCAACAACTGACAGTTTGTGAGCGATCAACTACTCAGGCATCGCCTGATGATATGTCATTCGCTTGATCTTTTAGCCATGCCAAGATCTGACTGAGCAACTTCAAACCCCATCCCCCACCAGGAACCACTAGAAACTCGCTGGGAAGTACGATTCATCTTAACCTGTTTTACTCTAGGGTACCAGAGCTCTCCCAGAGCTCTGCCATCTGTCTGCTTAGAATGGGCTAAGTCGGAGACAATTTAATGCGCATGCATCGCTAAACAAACCCCCACAACACGAAAAACCTGTGTGTATACCGCCAAGAGTTAGGTAGGTACTTCGTAGATAGTGTCTCTGGCCGTGTAGAGCATGTACCGCCCATAGGGTTCTGGTGATCGGCAAGTGACGGTCCTATCCCGTTCCCTGTCTTGCCTGGGTGAGCCATGATCATCCCTACAACTTTCCTTGAACCACCAGCGAGGGCCAGGACTGCGTCGGCTAGCCTACCTAGATCCGCACCGCTTTGCAGGAACCACTTTGCAGGGGCTGCCCGTCGTGTCAGAGAGGGTCTTGGGAGGGTATTCCATGTAGGTCTGGAACTCTGTCTGGAACACTTCGCGTCCTCATTTCGGGTTGGGGTGCTTTTTTTCACCTCGTTATCTCCTGTAGAATCCTGTGAGACTTGTGCCATCTGCTCGTGCTGGCGCATATCCACGCACATCTGCCTATTACAACCTACCTATCTATAGCACGAGTCTGCCCATTCATCATTTGATCTGCCTACTTCGTACCTCCTACCTCCTTGGTGTCTACGACACAGAGGTAAACTTGACTTGTACCTGGTACCGTGCCTAAATCTTTAGAGTTTCGTCCTCCACTAATACCTTTGAAATGGTAGATATCTGGAGTTAGGGCCTCTCCATCACGAGCAGCAAGGAGTTATTTGCACACCATCTAACACTTAAATGTCCGTTACAAGTAGGTATACTTACTCGGTACATGAAATTGCCATCTCTCAAGGTTCTAATAGGTATCGACTGTACATAAAATAAGTATGCAACGTATCTAAGGTAGGTACCTAAGCAAGTACCTATCCATCCATCAACATCCTATCCCCTCCACTTCTCTCTCCACATTACCTGGTGCGCTACCTCACTCACGTACACTTAAGTAAGTGTAGGTAGATACCTACAACCTGGTAGCTGTGTACACTAGGAGCCTACCTACGGTGTACCTGGTAGGTATTGACAGCTAGGTACCAACTACCCTGCCCAGCTGACGACCAGATAGCTGCTCGTCCACTTTTCTGCTCGCCAACCAGTGATTATACCCGTTTCCCTGCCTTCTCGTCTTCCAGCGCTCCTTTCGTTAGGTAGGTATGGTAGGTAGTCCTATCCTTCGTTCCCTAGATCGAAGGTATCTAGTCAGTGTTCGTCCACTGCCGCAGCCTCTGGAAACTCTCCCTTGCTGCTTATCGGACTACCTGCAAAGAACCACCGAGCGAGCCCTTTGCTTGCCCAGCATCAACACGCCATAAGCATACATCCCGTACTCAGACGAAGTCGCCGTTGCCTTGGCACATACTGGTTCTCGCACGTCCTGGCCCGTACCGTAGGTTGACTGACTATTGGCGGGGAACCTCGCCGACTCCGAGTTATCACGCCCGTGGCCGTTCACGATAATAGCACCAGACGCCGACTTAGAGGAAGTAGAGGGAGTAGAGAGGGTAAAAAAGAGTAGAGAGACGAGGACCTGACTGTTCTTCTGCCCCTCCCCCTCCGGTGCAAGTGTCGTATATCATCTGCCGCTCGGATCTGTCAATGGCCACGGCCAAACAGAACCTACCCTCTCCAGACCTCCCAGATAGTAGGAAAGGGACTGTGCTCGGGCCTGTTTGGGCTTGGAGTCGGGAGCTCGGCGCGCCGTGGTCCATCATATATCCAACGACGAGGAATATCACTTCATGACTCGACAAACAAATCATCACGAGCCTCTGATATTGGGAGACATCTCGACGACAGCTCCCCTTGGCCAGAGCCCTACGTCCGAATCATCGCCCATCGACGCTCCCACCACCTTCACCAAAGCGATTAGGCAAAGTCGGTGTGCCCTCGCCACCGATGCGAGCATACCCAAGACGGGAAGATCCCGGGAATTCGTGACGGGGATCGGTCATTATGGTTTGATACCCATCGTATCCGACGCTCGTATTCAATACCAAACGGAGTGGACGGATCTGCTGGAAGAGGTGGATCGGCAACGACGAGAGATCCCCTCCTCCACACAACATTCGCCGCAGTCCCCACCAGCACAGACGAAGCGGACATTGGAAGGCGAGGACTGGGGAACGGGCAATAGTCCGCATCCTGCCAAAAAGCAGCAACGGGCTCGCCTATCGCCCCCTCGAAAGATCGACCTAAGCAGCTTCAAGAGACCCACCCTGCCACCGCAGCTTGTTGACGGACTGACCTCCCCCCTCTTTTTTTCTCGCAGACAGAAGCCGATGCTCAGCCGACCACTGGGCTATACTGGGTCGGAAGCGACGACGATGTTAAGGGCAACGCGAGATGGTGCCGAGGTGACAACTCTGAGATTAGCACGAGGTACTATCAACGCCGCAAGTCCGGCAAGGTCTTCGAGTACGCCGGGGAGCTGGTCTTCTATTGAGGCGGCCACACTGAGCCGGAGTCCCGACATCCAACCCTCCGTTCCAGGCTTACAGGTACTCCAGGGTGTTGGCATATTTGAGTTGCTTGAACATGACGATCGGCCGACTTTTATCGTTGATGATTCCGCTCCCAGCAGCAGCACACCTACAGGCTCATTTTCGATTATATACGCGAATCGTGCACTTCACGTGTCGGATGCCGTCCGGCAACTCGTGCTCGGGGACTTCCAAGATGGTCAAGACGGCAAGACAGACCAAACCAACTTTAGGAACTGGATTAAATCGGGCGGCAACACCACCGAAGGGCTGCACACATTCTCGCCATCGTATCACTATGGAGGCATCAGCTGGACTTGCTCTATGATCAGAAATAGGTTCCGCTTCGTCAGTGCGAACACAAGCGCTGCCTCGATTGCGCACCCATCTCCCGAGCCTCTCTTAGAGCGTGATGCCAGTTTTGAATCCAGGAGCAGGGGCTTGACACCGATCGCGCAGCCCCGAACCCCTAGCGATGTCGTCGTTCACGATCGTGATTATTTTGGAGACGTTGGTGAAATGGTTGCTGATGATCAGATTCAACCAGGCATCGAAAACGACGTAGGAGAACCGATGATTATTCATGAGCCACACGTTTTCATGCCCGAAGCGCTTGCACTGTCGCCCAACTCATCATTTGATTGGACTCGAATTCCCTTGACCCGTGACTTGCCACCTCATATTCATTTTGCCCGCACTCGGGACTGGGCATCCACTCCACTTGGCCCTGTTGAAGAATGGTCGCTGGAGCTACGCACTATCTCGAACTTGGTGATGGGTAGTCCCAATCCTGTGGCGCTCTATTGGGGCCGAGAACTCACCGTGCTTTATAACGAGGCTTACGTCGCCATGGCCGGGCAAAAACATCCTAGCTTGATGGGCTCATGCTACAAGGACTCTTGGTCTGAAATTTGGGATGAAATTGAACCAATCTTCGAAAGCGCTTGGGAGTCAGGCCAATCGACGATGAGGCGCGACGACCGTTTCATTGTGCGGCGGGACTATTTCGACGAAGAGGCTTATTTTGACTGGTCGGTTGTGCCGATAGTTGGAGAGGATGGGGCCGTTGTTGGTCTTTATAATCCCGCATTTGAGATCACGCCGCGGAAGATGGCTGAAAGGATGATGCTCACGTTGCGCGAAGTTGGAGAGAAGACTGCACTTGCTCGGGATATCAAGAGCTTCTGGAGCTTGGTAAACAAGGGCCTCGAATATAACGAGGACGATGTGCCATTCAACCTTGTCTACTCTGTTGTGGAGGACCAGGAGAGCGACATGTGTTCTATGCATTCGGGCAGCTGGATCAACCCTCCCCAGCTGAATCTCGAGGCATCCCTCGGCGTTCCGCCGGACCACCCCTGCCTCATCACGTCTTTGGACCTGAAAACGAGCAACGAAGGCTTCGCACCCTATATGCGAGAATCTATGTCGAACCTGGGTAGACCGATCATTTTATCAGCAGAACAAGGAACTTTACCCGAGGGCGTCATGGATGGGTTCCATTGGCGAGGCAGTGGGGAGCCATGTCGCTCGGTTGTCATCTTCCCGGTACACCCAACAACGGGGAGTGAGAGTGTTGTTGGTTTCATTGTGATGGGCATCAATCCCCGACGGCCGTATGACGATGACTATCAACTCTTCATTAGCTTGCTCTCAAGACAGCTGGCGACATCCCTCGCGTCTGTCGTCCTATTCGAAGAAGAAATCCGGCGGGGCCAGCGAGCGGCTCAGATGGCATTACGAGACCGCCAAGAGCTCACGGAGCAATTGCACATCCGCACGCGGGAAGTCGAAGAGAGCGAACTTAAATTTACGCGAATGGCGGAATTTGCCCCAGTCGGCATGTTTATAGCTGATAACCAAGGCCACATCACCTATTCGAATGATATGTGGTGGGACATATCGAGACATAATAGGTCAGAGAGCGTCAACAACTGGATGCAGAGCGTCAAAGATGAGGACCGACCAGCTCTTGAAGTGGTGTGGCGACACCTCGTCTCGGAGAAAGTCGCCATCACACATGAATTTAGATTTAAATGCTCTCGCCACGAAGGAGGTATCTTCATTGACACATGGGTACTTATGAGCGCGTATCCAGAAAAAGACCCCGAAGGTGGGATCAAGGGTATTTTTGGATGTATCACAAACATATCGCAGCAGAAGCTGGCCGAGCAGATCCAAATGCAACGCCGCGAAGAAGCTGTCGAGCTCAAGCGTCAGCAAGAGAATTTTATCGACATAACGAGTCACGAAATGCGCAACCCATTGAGCGCAATACTTCAATGTGCGGATGAAATAATAGGGACCCTCACTGCGTATACATTCCCGAACGACAGTTCCGAGAAGCTCGAAGCTCTCAAGCTGGCGCTGACAGGTTGTCTCGAAGCGGCAAATACCATTAGCTTATGCGCAAGTCATCAGAAACGTATTGTCGATGATATTTTGACGCTGTCCAAGCTGGATTCACAGCTCCTCCTGGTCACCCCGGTCGACGTACAGCCTCTAGCGGTTGTCCAGCGCGTACTCAAGATGTTTGAAGGGGAGCTCAACACAAATGGCATTGAGATGAAATTTCAGGTCAAGAATCGGTATCTTGACATGGGCATCGATTGGGTCAAACTAGACCCTTCACGTCTTCTGCAAGTTCTCATCAATCTGATGACTAACGCAATCAAGTTCACTCAGTCCCATCCCAAGCGGTCCATCGTCGTGACCCTCGACGCGTCATCAGATATTTCCGAGATGACGCAATCGGGAATCATGTACTTTCAAAGTGACCGAACGAATGAAGGCGATCTCACGGATCAACCCGACTGGGGCAGTGGCGAGAAGATCAACCTCCACTTCTCAGTACAGGATACCGGCAGGGGGTTGGATGAGCATGAGAGGAAGCTCCTCTTCCAACGCTTCTCGCAAGCGACACCTCGCACTCATGTTCAATATGGAGGGTCCGGGCTGGGTCTGTTCATCTCGAGAATATTAACAGAGTTGCAGGGTGGCCAGATTGGCGTCACCTCCCAGAAGGGCGTCGGCAGTACATTCTCTTTCTACGTCAAAAGTCGTAAGATACAACCGCCAACGGAAAACAAGGCGGCAACAGTCATTCCACCGCTTACCCGGGCACCTGGTTCCTCTACTACGGTTGAGACCCGGCAGCCGAAGGCCGGCGCTCGGGAGATGCTAGGTCATTCTATCACGAGTCCCATCCCTAAACCAAGATTCTCCGAAGACGGTCGGCGATTATTTGACGTACTCATCGTCGAAGACAACCTGGTCAATCAAAAAGTGTTGCAGAGGTCACTCCGGAATGTTGGGAATAACACCAAGGTGGCAAACCATGGCGGCGAGGCTCTTGATGTGTTGAAACAATCGCGCTATTGGCAGGGCAATGAGTCTTCTGGTGATGACATTTCCGTCATTTTAATGGATTTGGAGATGCCGGTCATGGATGGCATGACTTGCGCACGGAAAATCCGTGAACTTGAGCGAGATGGCACTATCGTCAGCCATATTCCTATTATTGCTGTGACAGCATATGCACGGCCGGAACAGATTGAGAATGCGAAGGCTGCAGGAGTGGTAAGCGAATCAGGCGACAAATCCCCGTGCGGTTACAAGTACTGACTCAATATAGGATGATGTTATTTCAAAACCGTTTCGGATACCCGAACTCATCCCCCGAATGGAGCAGTTGGTTGAGAAGAACGCAAATGTGCATTTCGATGAAGCCACAACGACTTCTTAATCAAGGACCGTTAGATCTTGTCTCACGGTATAACATAGATTCTCATTATCAACCACATTATTGTGAATACAACATAATACGCCACCCCTCTTTTCGCATATTGAGCGGACGACTTGTTGGGCATCCTACGGCCTCCCCCGACTTTGATTGATATTTGGTACGGCGTTTCGGCCTTTCTGGGTGGACCTGGTGCGAGGAGCTCAAAAATTCGGGATACACGATACACGCCGCGTGTAAGGATTATTTGGGTTTGGGATATCTCTCTCTATTCATAGAGTATTAACGACAGCGAGAGGCGTTGGGTAGTAGCACACAGCATAGGCCTATGTTCGGACTAGGCTTTTTTATCTCGCATAACATACGGCAGCTCTTCTCTCCTCTTTCTCATCCCCTCCTGTCGCAGCCCATTGATGGCTGGAAAAGGAGCTGGAAGGCACATGGCTAGCTAGCTGTCTTCATGGGCTGTGGACAGGCGTACGTACATACAGGCTGTAATAATGCCCTTGAATAGCAAGCAATAAATACCTATAGTTTACGAAGACCTGGGTTTCTTGACGATGCACGAGTGCGGGCTTTCCTTTCCATTTTAGGAGTGATTTTTCAATTGAATAGCACGATCGCGGGATGAGTGTCCCGCCCACAGCAAAGCGTTGAATGGCATGCCTACCGGAAGGGACGGGCAATGACGTCGGTAGGATTCGCCGGATGTTACCGTTGCCCAACAGGTCCCGTGTACGACGCTGGAGCTGAAGGGAGTCGGCAGCCGTCCGTGCGATCCGACGGTCGGGTCCTTAATTGGGTAGGGTTTCTGGGGTTCATGGAAGTCAAGTGATGCGTTGTTATAAGTCGATCACCCCGTTTCCCGCGGAGATAGGTATCGCACGTGGCGTACCGGCGCGCAGTTGATTGCTTGAACGGGTTGGCCGTTTCAGCCCTTTAGCGACCTACCTATTATATAAAGCAGAGGAGCCGGGCCGAGAAGCCAGTCACGACACGGGACCCTGAATTTTTTGGGGGGGTTTTACCGATTATTTTCCTATTTCTCATCATCACGACTAGGGATATATCCGTATATGATGGATAGACGCAAGCGCAGACGCATAACCCCGGCCGTGGTTTATACTAACCTCCCGTCGTTTCGGAGACGCCGCCATTGGTTGGTGGGAGAATAAGATGGGGGACGGCGACTTATACACTTCAATGGTATACCGCCTTGTATATACTACTAGTCTGCTACTACCTAGTCTCAGGAACAGTTACGTAAACTACTGAACAAGGTGATAGTTGGTCAGGTTCGATTCCGAATAGCGCTAGGTTAGATGATTCTTGCTATTTCGCTTTGTCTGGTCTGGTATTGTGTCTACGCTATGCCACGTATTCGATTTAGAATAATACCCCATGCATCTTTACAGACACAGCAGCAGGACTCGAACATATGTACCTCGGTGTATATGTATATATATCTATTACGTAGACAGCTGGTAGAAACACCGCTACTTAGACAAAGCAGTTGAGCAGAAGATTGGCCACCATTGCGTGTTATTTGCTCTTCCGTCAACCGCCTATATCCGACGATAGCACCCTGCTCCCATGTACGAAGTACCCAATACCTGTCATTGGAGCCCTGCATAAAAACTACGGAGGGTCGGAGATGCACAAAGACTACCTACTGCCTTGACTAATCTCCATGGAGTTAATGAGTCGATGCTAGCGGCACCGTGAGCGATGACTCGCCTCGGTAGCCAAGCCCTTGTTACGATGGCTCCTGGCACTCCCTGTCTGGGCTCCGGGACGCCAAGAATCCCTTTCTTCTTTATACCCCTCCAGTCTAAGCCTTTTTGAAGCATTATTCATCGATTACCTTATATAACTCTGGCTTTCCCATATCTGCAACTCGATTGACTTTTTTTTGGGGGTGAGGAGACAAAGAATAAGAATCATCACCATCACCATCATCATCGTTCAGTCCAAATCGAGAACGCACAACAGACCTATTGCTCGTCATATTGCACATTCGGCTACTTCGACTCCAATAGGTGATGAGAATAAGCGCTCGGGCAGACTCGAGGCTCGGGGCCGGGTTCTAAATAAAGACGAGAGACACTAACTAACTAATTGGTCATATTTTCCACTTGATAAACAAAAAAAACTGTCGAGAATAATTTGTCTGACGGCGACCCTGTGCGCCTCCAACCCACCCCGTCTTGTTGTTTTTTTATGGTTTGAAGAAAGATCCTATGAGGATTTCATGAAGAATTCATGAAGTTTTCATGAGGATTTTATGAAGTATTTCACGAGGACTTTATGAGCGACAACATCCTATGAGTCTGTGATATAAACGAATCCATTCGCCCCCCTGGCCAAAAGCCCCCCCTCCCCCTCCCCTCCTCTCCCGCCAAACAAAATGCCCAACACAACGGCTGCCTCTGCCTCGGCTTCGGCGGTAGACACGCCGTCCACAATGGCCTCTTCCTGCCAGTCGCCAGTCCTCAACACCAACGAGTCGCCAACGCCCCTTCATCGTAACCACACGCCCATGACGAACAACACGCCGCCCATCCACCCGCCACCGACGTCCGGCTCTGCTCCGTCCTTCGCCGCCGGCCCCATCACTCTCGATCCCTTCACCACCCCGTCCGCGGCCCTGAACCCGCGAAGCTGCGTGACATGTCGTCGCCGCAAGGTGCGCTGCGACAAGCATATGCCCTGCGGCAACTGCCGGAAGGCCCAGATCCAATGCGTGTTCCCGGCCCCCGGTCGGGCGCCCCGACGGCCCCGTGCCAAGGACCCGAACGCGCCCCCGAAGCAGACGAGCGAGCGCGAGATCGAGCTCATGAAGCGGCTGCGCAAGTTAGAGAGCATCGTCGAGGACCTGAGCGGCCAGATCGAGTTCGAGACGTACAAGCACGGCGCCAGCGAGTCGCCGGAGGCGCACTCTGACCTGCAGCAGCACGAGAACGAGCGGAGGAAGATGACGGCCAGCCCGCCCGACGAGAACTCGCCCTCCACCAGCAGCATACCGCCTGGCTTCAGCGTACCGCGGCGCACTAACACGGGCTCATCGATGGGTGGTGGCAGCCTCTCGACGGCCAAGAGCCAGCCGGGAGGTGATATGAACAAGGACTTTGGCAAGCTCGTGTTGAGCGAGAAGGGCAAGGTTCGATACGTCAGCAATGCCTTCTGGACGAAGCTCAGCGATGAGGTGTGCACCCCTTTTCATGAAATGTGAACGTGTCTGTCGGTCGGCTTGCTTCGTGCTAACTTGCAGGATACCTAGATCGAGGCGCTTCGATCGGAAACCCAACGCCTCACCGACGATTCGTCCGATTCGTCCGACGACGAAGACTCGCCGGTCTCGGTCGCCCCTCAGATAGAGCCGCAAGGCGACCATCACGTCTTCATCTTCGGCTACAGCTCTTCCAACGTCGACCTGCGATCGCTCCACCCGTTACCGTCGCAGATGCTGTTCTACTGGCAGGTCTTCATGGACAACGTCGACCCCATCGTCAAGTTCATGCATGTGCCCACCATGACCAACACCATCAAGGAGCTGCGACGCGACATGAGCACCATGACGCCCAGCGTCGAGGTTCTCATGTTCGTGATCTATCTCGCCGCCATCACCTCGATGGAGCCGGAGGAGGTAAATTAATGCGACGCCCAACCAACCAACCAACTGTTGGGGAACCGAGAACGCTCTCCGCTGACTTGACTTGATACATAACTAGGTCTCGATGAATTTCGGCGCGGAGAAGTCTCAATTGATGGCACGATACCGCTTTGCTACCGAGCAGGCGTTGGCGAAGGCGAACTGCGTGACGACCTCGGAACTCATCGTGCTGCAGGCCTTCGTGCTCTTCCTCATCCTGGTACGCCGAGGCGACGACACCAAGTTCTCGACGGCGCTCACCGGCCTGGTGGTGAAGATTGCACAGTCGCTCGGGCTGCACCGGGACGGAACCCACTTCGACAACATAAGCCCCTTCGAGATCGAGATGAGACGGCGGTTATGGTGGACCATCTGCGTCCTCGACCACCGATCGGCCGAGGACGCGGGCTGCGAGATGACGGTCGTGGAGCGGTCGTTCGATACCCGATTCCCCCTGAACGTGAACGACAACGATCTCAGTCCCGAGATGACCGAGTTCCCCCCCGAGCGCATGGGCCTGACGGACATGTCGTTTTCGCTGATTCGGTTCGAGGTCTGCGCCCTGTCGAGGAGGATCCACGCGGCCGAGAACGGCCTGGCACCGTGTCTAAGGGAGGGGCAGGTGACTCTCGAGGAGCACGAAGAGAAGCTGATCGAGATGTACGAACACATCGACCGGAAGTTCCTGCGGCCGTCGCCGAACAGGGACAACGAGCTGCTCACGTGGGTCTCGTCCACCATCGCGCGGCTCATCGTGGCCAAGATGAGCCTCGTCATCTACCAGCCGCTCATGCAGTCGGCGCGCGCCGACTTCCCCCGCGACGTGCGCGACCGGCTGTTCCTGGCGTCGGTGGAGGTGGTCGAGTACAGCCGGATCCTGAACGCGGAGACCAAGATCCGCCGCTGGCAGTGGCTCTTCCACACGTACAACCAGTGGCACGCCGTCGCGTACCTGCTGCTCGAGGTGTGCCGGCGGCCCTGGTCGCCCTCGGTCGAGCGCGCGTGGATCGCCCTCAACGCCACCTTCCAGAGCAACAAGAACATCCCCCTGAGCAAGCCCGCCATCTGGCTCATGCTGCGCAAGCTCATGGTCCAGGCCAAGCGCCACCGCGAGAGCGAGATCGCGCGGCTGCGCGAGAACCCCCGCGACGCCGTCGAGCTCGACGTCGAGGAGGGCAACAAGGTGCTGCCGCGCAACTTCCAGCACCTCCCCTCCTCCGTGCGCAGCAGCCTCGCGCGGGAGCGGTGGCGGAAGCTGGTCGGCGTGAGCGAACAGGATCTGCCGGCCCCTAACCCCAACTCCAACCCCAACCCCAACCTCCTCGCGTCGTCAAATAACAACAACGGCATCGGGGTTCCCGAAAATTCATCATCATCATCATCATCAGCGGGGGGAGGGCTTCAGCCCGCGATGCTGAAGGCGGCCGACATGCAGTTCAACGACCTGAGCTCCGCCATGAGCGAGCCGTACTTCAACCCGCAGGACATATTCCCCCTGGTCTTCGGCGGCGAGGCGAGCAATAGCAGTAATTTCCAGGCCGTCGACGCCGCCCTCGCCGCGCAGCAGCAGCAGCAGGGCTTCAAGACGTCTCAGCACGCGAGCGTGCCCATCGAGAACTTTAACACGAGGGGGTTCACGGCGCTCTCGATGCCAGAGGGCCAGGGCGGCTTACGGATGGACTCCGACGTCGTGGACCCGGCGAACGCGATGACGGACGATAACCCGCCCCCGTGGCTCTGGAACGCTGGCTACGATAACAACGCCGCAGGGGGCGGCGGCGGCTACGGCAATAACATGGCCATGGGCGACGAGCAGGACGTCGACGTCAACATGGACGCGAACGAGGTCGCCGACTGGCAGAACTGGGTGGACTCGGGGCTGGGCATCAACGGCGTGGGGTTCGCCGGTGGAATATAAGTACTGTCGTTGTTGTTGTTGTTGTTTTACTGTCGGGGCTACGCGATACGCAAAATCATACGAGCACCTACCTACCTATCTATCTATCTGTCTGTTCTGTCTGTCTGTCTGTCTGTCCATCTCGGAGCCGCATATTTTTGGTGTTATTTATTATGGTAGACGGCGGTGTCGGGCCAGAGGGAGATTTGCACCATATATACCTACCTATCTACATACACAATTGTTTACTCTTAACCTATTTTTTTAAGTGTCTGACCCGGGTAGTTTTATAAGCATGGAGGGAGTCTGCGATGATTTTCAGGGCATATATATATGATACATGATATTTCTAAGAGGGAGAGGATTCTATATAATCTAACTACTTACTTTATTTACCCCTATTATGTGTTTAGATGCCTAACTGACTGAGTATATCCGCGCG
The DNA here is from genome assembly GCA_022578495.1 of Nemania sp. NC0429. Lineage (NCBI taxonomy): Eukaryota > Fungi > Ascomycota > Sordariomycetes > Xylariales > Xylariaceae > Nemania > Nemania sp. NC0429. Next base: position 1,026,850 of record MU392155.1, on the reverse strand, counting down.
GATAGAAGTTCTTGTATTATAAGCTTCATATACTGGATCTGTTAGAGTACTTACCTGGATGCCTGATATGTGTCTATGACGTTAGTAGGTACTTGTATATGTTTATTGGTATGGTGTTCCCGAGTCCCCATATACCGTAACTCTGCCTAACCTAACACAACCTAGTATCTATCCATTTTCTCACGCCTCAGATTTTCGTAGCACACGTTTTGGTATTCGTAGAACACCCTAAACCCTTTTTGGAGGTTCTCCCACTTTACCTATTTATTGCTCCAGTTCTAACCAAATTTGTATTAAAGGTGGAGCTTTTGCCAGGCCCGCTACTGATTTCTATGTACTTAGGTACCTACGTACCGCACTGGCAAGCCATTAAGTGGGCCTAATATTAAGTGGACCGATTATAGCCTGCTGTTGCATTTAAACTTACAATTAAAATAACATTTTAACTAACAGTTGCAGCAACATATATTTAGTACTAAAAAATAAAGCAAAATTTAATAAAAAATTAGGTACCGATTATATAGTGTTGCAACCGGTGGTAAAAAAGTTATTTTAGTTGTAATATGGTAAGCCTGGCAAATGCTCCACCTTTTATACAAATTAGGTTAGAACTTAAGCAATTAGTAGGTAGAGTGGGGCGGTAGTGGTGAGGACTTCCAAAATAGGCTTAAAGTGTTCTACGGATATCAAAACGTGTGCTACAAAAATCTGAGGCGATTTTCTCATCATTACCACGTTGGTAGTAGTGTCTTACGTGCATGGGGTAGTGGTAGATAGTACACTCTCTGCAGAACCCCGTGCGCGCGGAAATAACTCGTCTCGATACCCTCACCAAGCCCATAATCCCGCTGCGGCGGCGACTAGGTCTCTTCTCTTCTCTATCTAACTCGCTCTAGATAGGTCCAGTTCCAGCGTCAGCTTTGGCTTGCTTACCTTGCCTTATCCGGCTAAGCAGTGCCTGATTTGTCCACTTTAGGTAGGCCGCGATACACTAACTATCGCTACTACACTATTCTGTGCGGATCGATTAGTTTTACCGGGCTGGTGGCGATTTGGGGAGAGGGGCGAGGGGTAACTTCCATACCTGCTTCGTAGAATAATTACGCCTCAATTACCTAATTCCACACCCATTCGGCTTACGGCAAGGAAGTGTTATTGTGGCAACGGGCTAGTTTAGTAGGAAGAGAAACTACCTACGAATAGTCTAGGCAGTTCGCTAGAGTAGGTCGCTGAATAAGCGCTGCATATTAAGTGCTAAGTATCTGGTACTTGAAAGCTGAAGGTAGTGTAGGAGTCGAGTTTTTGATACTCTCTCTTATAAGATTTAGGTACCAGGTAAAGTAGGTATCTCAATGTTGGAAGGTACTGTAGTGTATCTTCCCTTGACCCTTCGAGCCACTAAGGCACCTTAATTACCCCTTTTTGTTGTCATCGAAAGCGCCGCGTGTGAAGCTTGACCAAACTGACCAAACCAAACGAGACGGCATGCTCGATTCGGCATACCACGGCCCGCACCTATTTTGGTGGTTGTGGGCACGATGGTAGGATCTACCTAGTGTACATACACTATTTCTCTCAGTTACATCGGCGGCAGCTCATAATACATATATATCACAGGGCTGATCATTAATACTTCATTATCTTCTTGATAGCTCAGCCAGTCTGTCTGGGTGATGACCTCGTGACATCAAGCCGGGCGGAGAAAGCAGTCTCAGTGTCCAAGATCTGATGTCCGCTGACAGTAATTACCTAACATCCTCAACCTGGCTCCGGATAACTGTACCCTACTCTCTCTTATCCGTAGCCAGGTAGGCCAGCATTCCGGTATTCGATGTAGGTAGCCTGGAAGCGAGACCCTGATGACTAGTCCCTTCCGAGATCGCACACCTTTTCCTGTGGAAGCGCATTGTATACTTTATGTACCTTAGTGTTGAAATGTGGTACAAGGCATATCCGAGAATACCTTTACAAGACTCGGCAATTGCCCGCATGCCCGGGTGATTGATTTCCCAATGTTTCCGAAACGGGGTCCACCTCTCCCGCTTCGCCCAGACAATGGCCATGAGTAAACCCTAGTCTTCCCGGGTCTTGACGTCGTATAGCTTAAACCAATCACCGCTCATCATTTATCTGAATCAAGAAACATACACCCCTCCCTATCAGCAAGCCTTATTATCCTTGCTTGCTTCAGCCTCGTAGTTCGTCATGTCGCACAATATCCTCATCACCGGCGGCTCTGGCTACCTCGGCGGCTCTCGTGAGTAGTACTCTTTTCAGAGTCTTTCAAGCTCGACATGCTGCCGAACTACCCTACCTACAGATCTCGCTTACAATGAATGACAACTACTCATTTCTCTTGACGTCGTAGTGCTCGCGAGATGGAACGAGGCAAGCCTGCCCGCTTACAATAAGTTATTCGCCCTCGTGCGCACGGCCGAGCAAGCCGCGGCCGTCAAGGAATATGGCGCCGAGCCTCTCATCTTCGATGCCTATAGCGAAGGCGAGGTCCGGGCGGCCGTGGTAGATAACAGTATCACCATCGTGTATCATTTGATCGCCCCCTGGCCTCACGTCTCGCAGTCCTACTTCATCAAGGCCTTGGCTGAAGTACAGAAGAATTCGGGACTCTACGTCCACTTCTTACATGTGCGTTATCCCAAAGCCGTGATTGAGGGCGGTAAAAAGAGCCCCGTTTGCTGATGGTTGGTGAGCGAGTGTGTATCGGGATAGACCAGCGGCGCCAAGATATTCTCGTCTCATGCGGGCGCTCCCACGGATAGGCCGCTGCTCGACAGCGATCCGGAGCTGTATGAGATTCAGAAGGCGCAGAATCCTCCCATCCCGTTGATTCAAGATGTTAGTCTAACATTCCGGGCCGTCTGTCCTTGTCTGCAACTAAATTCCATATAGGGGATGGATGCCAACAATTTTGTGATTGAAGAGGCGGCGGCGTACGGCGTCCGCAGCTATGTCTTCGTACCCTGTATCGTGTGTAAGCTCTCTACGAGCCACTGCGTTCGTTCGTGGATCCACGACTAGGAGAAATCCTAATTCCGAGCATCACAGATGGCGAGGGCGAGGGGTTCAGCAACCGCATCTCCATCCAGACGGTTGCCATCGTCCGCGCCGCGGAAGCGGCGAAGCGCGTATACCGCGTTGACGCTGGTCGGCCGGTGAGCGAGCACCCTGCCAACTATTTCGCTAGCGAAGAGCTAACGAGCTCAGACTTGGCCCGTATGCCATGTCCGTGACAACACAAGCTTGTATATAGAGCTCATGCGCAAGATCTTGAACGGCGAGAGTCCCGCTCACGGAAAGAACGGTTACTATCTTGCCTCGTCGGGAAGTGTCGCGGTAAATCCCAATTCTCTATTTAAAAAAGGGGGGCAAAGGTTTCCAAGATAACTGACTCATGGTCGGATGCGACAGTGGGATGACCTTTACGCTGCTATGGCGACGGCGCTGGCAAAGCGCGGTGTCGTCACCGATGATACGGTTGCCACGGCGAACGACGAAGAGCTCGAAGCCATGAGTAAGGGATTAAGATGTTCTGCGGATCTAGTGCCTCTTATGCTAGGTGGAAAGTAGGTTGCATTCCCTTGTCGCGTGATGTGAGGAATGTGATAGATGCTAACCAAAGGGGACAGATGCACTTTCACCGCGGATCGTGGAGCAAAGGAGCTGGGTTGGAAGCCGCTTTACAAAGCCGAGCACATTCTTGAATATGCCGACGCCGAGGTTGACTTGATCTTGCGCAACAAGAAATGGTAGGCTGGATAGGTAGGTAATCACATCTGTCAAAATGTGAGCTGTGGGACTTGCTTTGAGCTTGGTCTATTTGGATGAAGTAACTAGGCATTTATTGAAGCTGTATCTAGAGTTTGGCAGAAGTCGTGTAAACAATTAATGAATTGCTGCAGACGGAAAAAAACAAGAATTTAAACAATTGGTTACAAAAGCTCTAAGATTCGAGCCAGATAGAAGACCACACACACACACACACACACACACCATTGACGAATAGCATATTTCGTACCGCCACTCTACGCCCTCACATCAGAAGGCGAGCAAGCCGGCTCGAAGATGAAGCTGTTACGCCGTCAAAATCTCCAAAGTAGCAAACTCCCTCAGGGGTCACGTCTACGACACAATCTAGTTCCCGGCAGTCCCGTTGACTGCCGTGAATACGGCGGCCGTACGATCCACAAGGCTGCCGACGGCCCCGTTTCTCAGGACTCCCGACAGGGCCTCCACGAGCCTGGGAACCGTGTCGACGATGACCTGGTCCAACCAGATCAACAGCGCGGCGAGGTAGCTGAAGAACTGGAACTTGCCCCCCCTCCACGGCTCGAGGAGCACCATGATCCAATCACTGGCCATGACGAGGCCCTGCATCTGCCACCACGCGTAGCGGCCCTGGAATAAGGACAGGCCGGGCACCCTGAGGGCGAGGTACAGGACGGCCTCGAAGAAGTGGTAGGCGAGAGGCCTGAAGAGCAGCGTGGCCCACAGGCCGCGCTGCTCGACGGGGGGAGGCGGGCCGTACGCGCGCCGCAGGACGGAGGTGACGGCGAGGGAGAGAAGCCAGTAGAGCCAGAAGATGTCGACGGTCTCGGGCCACAGCGGCCAGCGCAGAGACCGCGCGGCGGTGCCGTCGACGTCCCAGTGGTGCTTGAAGAAGGGCAGGACGCCGCCGGCCATGCGCGAGCGCTCGATCTTGTCGAGGTGGTCGTCGAGGGGGGCGCCGTCCGTCTGGTCGGCGGGCGAGTGCACGAGGCCCTGGTAGTAGACGACCATGCACCGGGAGAGGATCCGGATGCGCATGCCCTCGCCCTCCTCCCGCAGCGCGCCCCAGGTGGCCGGCATCTCGCCGTCGTCGTAGATCTCGCCCACGTTCTCGGCCGTGTACCGCGTCAGCTTGGGGAACACGGCGTACATGACCTTGCCCCCGCGGCGGCGCTGGTGGTCGATGGCGCGGTACTCGCCGTCGCTGAGCGGCAGCGGCGCGTAGTCGGCGGCGACGTCGGAGAGCCTGTTCACCCTGTCCCTGTCCCTGTCGTTGGTGTCGTTGGTGTCGTTGTTATTGTTGTTGTTATTGTCGAGGCTGAGCCTCGCCAGGACGCCCCAGCGCGCGTTGTGGCTGCCGTGGAAGGCCTTGGAGTCGTCGTAGATGCGCTGGTCGGCGTGCGTCTCCTCGCCCCACTGGAAGCGCGCGCCCGGCGACGCCGACAGCACGTGGAAGATGCTCGGCGACACGGTCATGCACACCTGGAAGTAGCCCGCCATGGCGAGGATCGTGTGCACCTCCTGCCAGAAGACGGGCCCGTCCTGGCTCACCGTGCGCCGGTTGCTCAGCGCCATCAGCATGAAGAGCGGCTGGAACACGAGCACCGTCTGCCCCGCCAGGTCGTCCACCTCGTTCCAGAAGTTGTCGGGGACCAGGCCGCGCTGGAGCGACAGGCGCGCGATCTGGCGGCGGCCTTCCTTGCGGATAAATCCTGTGGGCGTGGGGTTAGCATGACCGTTAGACAGATTGAATAGAGTCAATAAAAAATAAAAAAAAAGGGGAAAAGGGGAAAGGGGAAGGGGGGGGAAAGGGGGTATGTTAGGTGCGCGGGCTTACCTTCTGAGAGCACCCAAGACTCGTCTTGTCGATCCAATTCGGCCTGGATCGTGGGACCGGCACCAAATAGCAGCTGGTTGAAGATCTTCCGCTCGATGATCTGCGAAAAGATGCCGACGCACAGCCACTTGCGGTGCGCCGGGTCGTTGAGGATGTCCTTCCAGTCGACGTATCCGGCGTCCTCGTGCGCGACCATGCGCGCGTACTGTAGGAACTGCTCCGTCATGGGCACCTCCCAGGGCGAGAAGCTGTCGTCGTCGCCGTCGTAGTCCCGGTAGTCCTGGAGGTAGACGTCGCCGCCGAACCACGTCTCGCAGAAGTCGCACAGCCTCTCGTACAGGGCCCGGTAGTTGGCCGTGTAGAAGTCGTCGTCGTAGTCGACCGGGTGCTTCTCGCGCCCGTACCACTGCGAGAAGTCGATCTGCGACGGGCTCCGGTCGTCCATGCTGACGGCCTGCTGCCAGAAGTCGAACGCGCGAGGCGTCGTCGGCCCCGCGTTCGCCTGGTCATCGACTGCTGCCCGCATGCGCAGCGGCGTCACCGTGAGGGTGGGAGCCGGATCCCGGCCCGTGAACCAGTTGTAATATTGGGCCAGCCTGCCGGGTCTCGTCTGCGAAGCCGCCGGGATGCCGTCCCATATCGCCCCTAAGCTCCACGGTCTCCAGCCCGTCCTCTCTTTCTGGGCGGCCCGGAACCGCTCGTAGTATGGCCCCCATATCAAGTTCTCGTCGGTCCCGGCGAAGTATCGTAGAGCCTCTAAGATGGAATAAGGATGTTGCCGAGGAGGGGGCCTGGTCGTCGTAGGCACTCTTTCGGCCTCCACCGACGGTAGCGTCACCTCGCCCGGGGTACTAGGAATGTTCATGATGCTCTGATGTTGAAATTGATGTTGATGTTGATGTTGATGTTGATGTTGATGTTGATGTCAGTTCCTTCTGTCTCGAGATATTATTAGGGGTCTCTGTCTCGTGTCCCTGACGGATGCAAGCAAAAAAGGCTGAGCGAAACGAATTAATAGCCCCAGGAGCTGGTTCATTAGCAGAACATGGTTTTTGAGAAGGCATGGCATTCAAAGAGATCGTCAACATTCGGCGGCTTGATGGCACAAAGAGGCGGCGCTGCGATAAAGAAAGCCCGGCATCAAAGCCCGGGAGCATCCTACATTCAGCTTGTCTACCAAAGAACGTTTCCGTGCTGGACTACCGCTTTCGGGCTAATGTCTCTGCCTTGGCAGCATGCCAGAGGTTTGTAACAAGGCCGAACAAAGCACACAATATATTACAGGCCTTTTGAGCTTGCCACACTCACTTGGCTGCAATTCATTCCGATGAAGTGAGCAAGAAGCTAAAGAAGTTGTATTATAATATTGTCGTTACGAGAGAGGTATCCTATTTGCGAGATCTAATCGATTCATCAATAGTGAGCTGCGAAGACCTTCACAGCTCAAACCCGATTACTAGTGGACTTGTCTCAGACCAATCTGGAGTAGTAGCTGTCAACCATCAATGTAGACTTCATCAGTAACAACTCTCTACCCTTTCCAATGCACTCCACTCATTCCGATGAATTATTGAAATGTCATTTGTTGGGCCCCTTATTGTTGGGGAGTCTGTTGCTGATAAGTTTGCGGTTGGTAGGGTAGTTGTTGATAGACCTGTTGTTGTTGTGGTGGTTGATAAGCCTGTTGCTGATAGGCTGCGTCGTGCCCTTGCTGAGGAGCATAATAAGTCTCAGGCTGTTGCGGCGGCACCACTATCTTTTCAGCCTCGACTGGGGCACCAGTCGCAGGGATGGAGGCAGCGGTACCCGGCATAGCATGAAGACCAGCCTTTCGATGGCGATGGAATGCGATACTGTGCAAGACAAGAGCAACGAGGGAAACGACCCTGGCCTCACGTTAGTATAGTACAAGCCGAGGACAATGGGCGTGAATCTTTTACCATTGACCCCCACCAAGACCAGCCGCGGCGGCCACGATCGAACCAAATGTCACGAACTGGTAAGAATAATAGCCGTAGTAATAGTCGCTGTAGGCGAAAACAACAGCAGCCTGAGAGGCGAGAAGGGCAAAGGATACAAGCCAAAAGATGACATGGAAGATGTCGAAGCCCAGGATTGCCCAATAATTATACGCCCGCGGAGGGCCGTAATGGCCAACGAGAATGTATATGCTGCTAATCAAGGTTATGATAGACTATAGATGATCACCTGTATTAGTTAACTGTGTTAGAATGAGCTGTCTTGGGGGTGCATACAGTGAACAGCATCAAAACCGCGCCCACTAGGGGCAGAACGGCCACGGCGTAGGCGGTTAAGCCCAGACAGATGATTCCAAGCACCAACTGGATGTAACGGACGGCAATAAAGCCTTTTGGGTAAAGGGGAATGTGCTCCCTCCCCGCGGGGCGTTCGGTGATGTAATTCGACGACATCTTTCAAGTATACACTATGAGTGTTTGCCGAGGAGAAGACTCGAAACTGGGAGGGAGGGCACCAAGCGTGAGCGAGGAATGCCGCCACTAGATATAAGGAGCGAGAAGCGACAGACTAGTTCGAGTAGACTCAACGAGATGATCAGGCTCAGAAGAACAAGCTTCATGTTAATCCCTATTTGTATAGCTCACAGACAGCCCAGATAATCTGCCAGGCTAGCAGCACCACCTTGCAGCCCCCATCCAATCCTTGTCACGCTTTACTATAGGTTGGTGTGAGTTGTCGTGCACTTGCGAAGGAGGCGAGGCATACCTACTCACGTACGTGCGGGTAGCTAGGTTAGCATCTACCTATCCCAGACAGTCCACATAATGAGGAGTAATGCGACTTACACCTCGTGTCCCCACCGAGCTGAAATACCATGTTAGATAATACCCAATGATCAACGGACATGGAACTCCGTCTCATCTCTACTCCCTACTCGTCTCACGTGCCAAGTACCTGAAAAGTAAGACATTGAGAAGATCCTGACTCTTGGGCTTGTCTTGTCTGGTTCGATATCTCGCTCGAAACACGAAGGACTTCCAGTACCGACTGCCTGCATGAACGCTCCCCACTGCTAAGTTAGGCGCCCAGTCCGCCTAGCATAGGCACTTTCAGGAAACAAGAGTACCCAAGGCGCCGAAATACGCTAGTGCTAATTACCTAAGTCACATTGCTTCTGTGATCAGCACCACATCGTTGGGGGTTGTCACTCAGCCGCAGCCAGCTAAATCCATTAGGGTGTATCGAATACAGGGGTATACTGGTGCGCCACATATTTCTTAGTACAAAATATTACAAGGGAGAACCAGCCAATATCATAGGTATACCTATTTTTCGTACATACTGTAAGATTAACAACGGACTCTCTTATGCGATGATTCTTGGCTTGATCAGTCCATCATCGCTCAGTGCTATTTTTATACAATACCTACACTACCAGTCCTCCACTGTACCTAGTCTACCTTAAGGTAGGTACACGACGAAGTAGGTACCTTAGGTAGTGTATGCACAAACAATCGCTGAACCACGCCCCATTGGTATTACTGCCATTGACACGATAGTCATGGGTCTCTACCTAGTGTACACTAGATATGCTAGGTGCCTTTCATGTTAACAATCTTGTTCGCCTTACCTAGGTATACTGAGTAGGGTAGGGAGTTGTTGAGCACGTAGTCAATGCCTTAGATCAGTACTTCAGTATCCAGCTTAACCATGAATTTATCATAACAAACATGTCCATACGAAGTATGGGACCTGTGATAATAGAAGTAGTGCGCACTGCTACTGTCTAAGTAAATCCCCTGAGTTTGTAGACCGCGACTGTGACCTACCAAGATGTTCAACATAAGTACCTAGCAGGCCAGGCTTAAGCGAGAGACTGGGCATATTGGCCCAAGTGGATATACTAGTTTCGAAATGCCGGCCCGTTGCTTGTTAGCACAGCCCACCCTTGGGACAGCAACTTGTGGTGCTCGGGGTACACTACCTGGTAGCGTAAGACGGTTCAGAGATATGCCGTAGCTTAGCTCTATCCGAACAAGCCCGTTACGGAGTATGGTTACCGAGTGAAAAATAAAACACATGGGATCTTCAATTGCTTCACGCTGGATCGTCTTTATATAGCATGGTACGCCTGCCTACGAAGACAGTGGTGTATCACTATTCGTAGTTCCATAACCTTTAACTATATCATCCTTCGTCTCTAATCATAACTGAAGATATTAAACTGCCCGAGTTGATACAGCAGGGAGACAAAGAAAATAGGTGGTTCGGAGCATAATGCCTACTGCAGTCTCTTGTTGGAGTGTGTCTAAATCCTGCACTGTATCAACCCTACGTTGGTAGACGGTATTACCAAGGACAGGAGGTCTCTTTCTTAGGTAAGCGAATCCTCAAGGTATGACTCTTAGTCATTTCATCGCCTCCAATTCTTGCGGCTCGGTTCTGACTTCGATTCTATCAACAAGCAGAGCTTTTTATTCGTGAAATAACCACCCTCGTTTCAAGAGAGCCCCCATCGTCATATCTACTCGTGCATAGTACCTAGGTAGTTGCCTATTCACCTATCCATTGGTATATACTGTATCTCGATGCAATTATTACCCATTACAACTCGTAAAACAAGCAGGTTACATATCAGTCTATCGACCTGTTTACGTTCTTAATTCTGGTATGTAACTTCTACTCGAAACATTTACACTGAAAACTAAGCCAGTGAACACCCTACTAACTATTCTCCAGCGGCGCATCCAACTGGCAGTGCATAAGATTTACTGTCTCTTTAAACGACTCACTCCACCACATGAGATTATAGATATATACTCACAGCGAGGTGACAATGGCATCTGTAATGTAAATACATAGGGACGCTTTATTCACTTCAGACTTTGGTGCCGTCGAACGCGTCCGTGTTGCCTCTGAGGCAGCCCTACACCATTATCGTAGAGTAGCAGTTCTACCAATCTCTCCATATTCATCATGCGAACTCATATTATTCACGTGACGAGGATCCCTCTCAGCTTCGAGTCTGTTCATCCTTCAAAGTTTGTCGAATTCTCCACGAGCACATGACCCAGCGACCTCAGTTCCAACAAAGCTTAAGGCCATCGAGGAGATGATGTCAAAGGTTGGCACAGAAAGCTTCAGTAGCTCCACGCGGATGTTGCTCAATATTATATGCAGTGCTGGAAGAACCACCCGAGAATCATGATCACATCACATACACACTTGAATAACCGCCGCGAAATGTAGGTCGCATAGCAGGGGACATACAGAGGGCGTGTCCAGCGATGAAGTCGATATCGCCCCAAGCATTACTCCTCCTATGAGACCGTGGTGAAAGGAAAAATCACGGATGGACAGTGCCACGGGGCTATTGAGAAACCGCAGATAATCAGGTGTCCGACTTAGCTTTATTCTACGTTTACCACGTGAGCAGTGTATCAGTTTAGTGTTGTAGTGGTATTTCGTGACAGACGGTTATCTTAAACTTTTTTTAAAACATTAAAGCGTTCTATAGTACATCGTAGCCTCTAGGACATATACTCCTGTAGCGAAGGCTTTTATACTTTGACTGAAAGAAGCTTGTTCCGTTGCTATGTTACGGTGAAGTGGATACGTTAAGACTACAGGATCTTCCCTGTGGAGGAGGGATCACTCCATTGGCTAGATAAACGCGTGTAGAATAGGTTAGAGCTTCTGAGTGTTTATAAAAAAGGCTTTGGCCCTCTGTGTTGTAAATAGATTGTGGCAGGTACGACAGGACAGTGTATAAGGGCTACCCCTCACGGTGGATGCCTGGTACTAGACTTCTTCTCCTCTACAACATCAATATCCCACTCAAGCTGTAACAAGATTCTAAAAAGCAGGCTTATCTGAATTGACTATTATGCTTTTAAATCGTCTGAAGCACTGGCTACCTACCCTACCAGATCTCCCCACATCTCCGTCAGATGCTACAGTTGCGAATCCTTTACAGTGTCATCTACAAAGTTTGCGCCGGCCCTCCAAAGGTTATTTTTTTTTCTCAAGGTACATTGTGCATATGAAAGTCCCAAGAGATCCCAAGTTGGCCAGCAGCTCATCCTTACCAACATTCATCCTGCTCACTTACCAAACAAATCTACAAACGTCCGCACACCTCCTTTCACTGCTGAACACGGATATATTTAGAGACCAAACCTCGCTTCTCTTATCGTGCAAATGGCAACCGCACCACTTCGTCTAGAGCTGGGTGGCTTTCCCTCCACTCCGACATCCGCCAACGAAGCTATTCACAACACTCGATCCAAGCCGGGGCCGGCAACTGGCGGGCTATTCTACGCGGAAGATGAACGTCGCCCTTCTATGACGTTCTTGCTCTGTCCGGCTACGGCTAGACTATGGCAGCCCGAGAAGCACGCCTGGATAGCCCATATGGACGTTAAATGTGATGACGTCCCTCTCTTAATGCGCGAAGGATTCCATTGGGACGCTTCCAATGTTATCAAAGAAGAAGGCTACTTCGACGACTCCGAAATCAGAGATGGAAAGGTCCTGCCTAAAAGATGTTACTTTCTAGCAGACATCCATCAACCACGACGTTGGATTGCCTTTCTTCGAGTGTACGCATACGACGCTAACATTTTACACAACTTTGACCTAAGCCTATTGTCACCGGAGCTTATCAGGTGTGCGTCGGCTGATAATCAATATGGCCAAAGGATCTACAAGTATCAAGCATATACAGCCCCCGACAAGTCATCGAGGATATCCGAAATCCCAATGATTAGATTCAACACCATCTACGACAAAATGCCTATGGAGGGATTCTGGCCTTGGCCGCGCAAGAGAAGCGAAAATGATTTGGCGGATCATACCGAGAAATATAAAGGTTATAAAACCGACTATCCACAGGACTATCCAGAGGGTTGGTTGTATGAATAAAGGTGTGTCACGGAGTATATATACGTTAGTCCAGACTGTGGATTAGCAACGTTGTTTTTTCTGTAACAAGGTGCGGATAAAAATGTCGTTTCTAAGGCATCGCAAGCGCATAGCTTTCGTAGCTTAACCAAGCTAAAACATAAGCTTGGGAGGTTGTGGTGGACTATAAAATATCAGCGGCCTTGTTATATGTTAAATGGGAAAGGGATTGTTAAATGGGAAAGGGAGTGTTAAATGGGAAGGGGTTTAATATTGCTACATGAAGTTCTATTATTTGGCAATCTAAAACACATCAGCAGATAAATAGATGAATTACTTTCAATCAAAAGTCATTTGCACTGATCAGTTTGTTTCCCCAAGTGTTTTTCATTATTATCGCCGTTTGTGGAAGCATGAGCCCAGCCTGTCTTGCTTCTCCCTCCCGCACAGCCAGTAATTAAGCCACCACTTCCCAGAAAGTACCAGCTAGTTGTAGATCATGGTTTCCAAAAGGAGATCAACAAATGCCTAGTGGAAATGAGCTATGCTTTCCGTCTTGGATCTGGCTTCCGCCTTTAGGTGGTAGCTGCTCTCTCACTCTAGCCTGCAAGCTGCGCCTCCCACCAACGGGTAATAGTTTGAATCTTCACCACTAGGAAGGACGAACCTCGCTCTTGTGTTTGGGCCCCATGTATGAATCGCTGATTTTCTTCTTCTTTCTCACTCTTTCTCGGCGCTATCAATCTAGCAACACCAAGAAATGAAGCTATGAGCATCACCAAGCCATAAACACAAACCATCGTCACATCACCCGTTCAGAGCCTTAGCCCCAGTCCTATAACTACATCCCAGGACTCCTGGGTCAGGACTCCTCCACATTGGCCTACACTTAGCTTTTCAGCTCTTCAGTCACAATTCAGGTCAACAACTAAATGTCGACTTTTTCGCATGGACCGTGGCATCTTCGTGCTCTGCGATCTGTGAATTTGTCTGGCACACCATAACCGGCATACAATCACCGGCACACCGTCCCGGGCCAACTCTTTTCTTCTCTATACACCTTGTCACTTTGACTACAACCAATCATACCTGTACATCTGCTCTCCTATTCTTAGCCCTCTTTTTCATTCTTTCATTCTTTTATCAGGACTGTCAATCAAGAAAACAATGGAAAACACATCTCAAATATTGTCACCAACAATACCAGTAGCATCACCTCCACCAGCACCAGCACCATCACCACCACCATCAGATCACGGCCAGCAGCAGCAGTCCAACAACAGCAACAAAAAATAGCAGCATCAGTAACACTGGTAATATAGTTACTATATCTGAGCACCTCCCAAATGATATGATTGGTTTCAACCAATTCACGAGAGGCCTTCTCAAGTACGTTGCCTCCACACCTATCGTGTCTGCGAACATATGCTGATTCAAACGTAGTAGTCTGTTGTCATCCCCTCTTCTACTTGCCGTCTCGTCACATACTAACCACGCTCAACTGAATCAACAAGTCATCCATTGCATCATCTATATCCCGACATACCATATCATCAAAGTTCCAACAACCAGAATCCTTCCAGCGGCATCAGCCCCGTCGTAACCCTCACTTTCACGACGCCATGGCAAGTTGACGGATTGATTCTCCCATCGTTCCGCATAAGCATCTCAAGTCCCCAGCCATAATCAACTACGACAATAGCTGAGGTGGCGAGAAAACACCCAACTAACTACGCTGCAGAGTTAGCGGCCCAGCTTGCAACTTCCGGAATAAGTTTACGCCACGAACATCTCCTATGCCCCTGGCTCCGTGCCGGCCCGCCCCCCTGCCTACCTGCCTCCGCCGCCTCCTCAGCGCCCTCTAGTGCTAGCAATAATTAGCACGTCGGGGTAAGCAACAGTCACGGCCCGGCGCCCTGCTGGAAACCTAGACTTGCTAACAGCCGCGAAAGGTCGGCGGAGGGATCGGCCGGCACGGAAGCGCCGCTTCCCATTCGAAAAAGACTCAAGCCTCACACCCAGGTGTTTCGTTATGTTGTTGTGGTTATTGGCATTGTTGGCCGCGCTGTTTTTTTTTTTTTTTTTTTTGGATGTCCTCAGCACTTTTCGGACTGTATTTTTATAGTATAGACATTATGTGATTGGGAAAGTGGTGTATTTTTTCTTCTTCTTCTTACCGTTATCACCAGTTGGTATGTACAACCTGAAGTCATGTTGGCACAGAGGTGGGGGGAAGAGAGAGATCTGGTGGGATTGTGTGGCGAGTTCTCTTTCTTAAACGATAATTATGTCACGGAATAATTAGAACTGCAGCGCTATAAGGGGTACACTACTAAAAGAGTAGAACGTAATCAAGTCGGACACTTGATTGTCTTCAGTTGCATTTATAGCACTGTGGCAAATTGATTATTGGGGATTGTGAATAAATACCCACTTAGAACAATGTCAGACGACCGAGCCTGCTTATAAGCATCTATATCAATATCGTAGCGAGATCTGGACCCGACGACACTTCTCACTTCTTGAAAACTGATCAAGGTCTGGAAGGATGGCCATACTAGAGCTAGGTAGGTAGATGGAAACTGGGGATGGATAGCGCTCTTGGTACATTGGTGCACATTTGACGACCTGTTGATACACTCACTCATATTCTGGTGTAGAGATTCTTGCATTGGGTAGCTAGATAGATTCGTTGGTGATAGTCAATATAACTTCCGTGTATCTGTGTCTGGAATCGAGAAGAGAGAGGGGAAAGAAGGGGGGGAGGGAAACCGAAAATGTGAGCTACAGTACTGTCCTCGTGTTGTCCAGTCTCGGCAGAGGTCATGATTTCCCTTCAAGTGAGGCAAGATTAGCAAGTATACGTACACACTGCGGTCACAACGACGATAATCATGACAGAAGTAATGTTTTCTCATTGTTTACACTATACAACAACAGCCCCTCCCCCCCCAAACCATTCAAGACATCTGTATACCTACTGATTTAGATGGAAGACTTGTAATAAGCCCAACTCCCCGGATCGTCATAGTCCGACTCTGATCCTCCCGTGCTTGCTTGTCTTCTCTCCCATCAAGGTCATGCAACGCGTATCTATGGTTAACGGAGACTAAGGTAGTGAGATTCTCCTCTCGACACCTATTAAATACAGAATTTGAGTGTTATAAAAAATGAACCATCTGGCTAGCACTCCAATGTCAGACAGCTATTACCTGTTGCTTCGTTTTCCAACAAGGCGGGTACCCAAGAAAGTCTAGACCACCCAAAGTCTGCTGGATAGGCTGACGTCAAGATATGAGTACTCCGTGTAGGATTGCTGATGATGAGATAGGGGCAAAGCAGCAGCGGCCAATCGAAATAAGCGTGAGTATTCGTCGATCATGGTGGTGTGCATTGAAGCCACTACCGTGGTATAATGCAAAGCTGTGTTTTGGAGGTGGGCAAGTATCTAACTCAGCCCAGTCTCAAAAAGCGCAACTGATGGGTATCTCATCGAGTCCTAGACAAAGTTCGGAATGCTTGAAATTTAAAATTACGAAAATATGAGCATGGGGTCAACCCAGCTCGGCCAGGCTCTTTCTAGGAAAAGTCCTCTCCGGCAGGCGACAGCACCATGCGGTCGATGCGTTGGATTAGATCCTTGGTCTCGCGGACGATTTCGAAAGCTATCGGCGGAAGGGTTTGCGTCCACATACGCCATTCTCGATCGCTCTCGCCTAGACCACGTGCGGCCAAATTTTTGCCATGATCACCGGCCTCGAGAAGTCGTTGTCGATAAGCTGATAGGCGACCGAGCATCTCGCCAGCATTTGCGCTGGCTTCCGTCTCAGTGATGACACTGCCGACGACTTCGGAAATTGAAGTAATTTCTTCATTTATCTGTTGAATGGGTGCGTCGCCACGAATGGATCCTACTAGACCTTGTATTGTCTGAACCATGATGGCGGTCTGGTCCTCGAGATAGATCTTTAAATCTTCCAATTGCGTGTTCTGCGGCCCATACCCATTCGGGACTGGCGAAAGAATCTTGTTTTGCCCATTGTATGCCAGACCACCATGTCCATTCATCTGACCGTTGGGGAGAACGGGAGATTTGCCTGAGCGAAGTGATTCCCTGGGGGAGTTGTAGGGACTATATGCAGACGAGTTAACGCTGTCTCGCATTCCCGCACGCAGATTCTGAGAAGGTGGTGGGACCAGTGGCGATTCAACTACTTGTGGATAGGCATCTGGCTGAGTAGTAGTCGTGCGGTTGGATAGGAAGCCGGTAGATTCGACCGGCGTAATAGAACCATCATCGTCATCATCGTCTTCAAGTTCGGTAGCAGGCGTGGCTCTGATCTTGACGGTCCGCAGGAGTTCTACCAGAGCGGCAACGAGATGCGAGGCAGCTGCATCGAGAAGGGATACAGGAGAAAGACCGGCAGCAGACGCAAAGTTCTTGGAGGCTGTGATAAGATTGTTGGCAGTAGCGGTGACACGGCTCTTGAGCTTCTGCTGTTGGCGGACTACTTCCTCATCTGCAGGCTGTGATTCCTCCATGTCTTTTATAATACGACGAATATTGACGATAACCGCTTTCATACCGTCGATTACCCCTTCAGGTTCGTCGGTACGCGCACGTCGTAAGAGCTCGTCGATCGATATTTGGAATTTGGTGACGTGTACGTCTCTAATTAGACCGTTGGTGTCCACGAAGCCCTTTTCCTGTATGTACTTTTCTGCATCCGTTTCGATTGTAAGGCCCATGGAAGACGCGCGCATGTTCCTGAGCTGCGTTTTCGTGCGTGCATAACGGTTCCTCCAGTCGCGTACTTCTTTCTCAAGCTGCTCCACTGTTCGTTCTAACTCGGCTTGTTTCTCCCACGACGGCATATGCTGCTGGGAGAGAGCTCTCATCTCTTCCAGGAATTGTCGTGCCTCGCGGCGAGCTTCTTCGGTTACTTCCTGTTGTTCCTGTAGGGACATGCGAAGCTCTTCGTTTTCCCTCATAATTGCAGAGTCGCCTACACCGCGACTATTTTGGTGGGCTTCTTCGATCTCCTCGCGCAGAGCCCGGCTCTCCGTAGCGTGCTCGTCTCTCAGGCGTTCTATTTCCTCTCGCATTGAGACGCTCTGACTTTCAGCATCAGCAAGTTTGCCTTCCAAAGCTGTCCGCGCGTTGTCCCATTCTTTCTTTTCCAAATCTGACGCTGTGGTCCGCGAGCGTTCGCTTTCTCTGAGGGCAGCAAGTTCTTCGTCCCTTCTCTTCATCTCAGTTTCCATGCCTTCTATTTTCCCACGGAGTTCTTCAACTTGTTTTTGATAGTTACTGAGCTTCCCATCAACCTAATGTGGGTCAGTGCTCCGTGTACTATAGAGTTTCATCACTTGCAGGAAACTTACTTCAGAGGGCGAGTTCGGTGTATTTGTTTTATTATTCTGGCTCGGCGGGCTTCGAGCCTCATTATCGTCGTCGTTAGAGCCGGTGCCATCGTCGTCTTCCTCAACCATTGTGCTCTTATTCGGAACAATCGTGTTAGACTGGAACTGTTTAGGAAGTGGTCGGTCGAAATTGCCGCCCGGCGGCATCCCAGGCGAGGGCGGCACGGAAAAATCATTGGGAACCCGGGGTGGACCGGCTGAGCGGATGGAGCTTGCGTCTGATGGCCTTCGCATGGCACCATTTGGTCCTCTAGGCAGTCCCATGCCATTGACAGGAGTCCCAGTCCTGCTCGGCGGCATCCCAGGAGTGCTTCTCCGTGGCGTAACGCTAGCGACGAAGGCCGGTATACGCCTTTCTAACTCACAAAAGACATCGGTTGCTAGATCTCGAAACCTTGGAGAACCCAGCGTCGAAAGCTTTTGCCGTGCCTGGTTGCGCTTGGGATGAAAGTTTGGTTCGGGTAGGAGGTATGGAGGAGGCCCAGCATTAGGCGGCGCACCCGGTGGCGGCCGCTTTATCTGTCGCCTCATCAACTCATCGAAAACGTCGGTGGACAGTTCGAGAAATTGGACAGATGACAATCTCAGGAGCTTGTCTCGAGCCTTGTTCGGGGGCGGATTCGCTCTGCCATCCTTGGACGTGGAGGCCAAATACCTCCTAAGTGCAATATAGTGCTCTCCTAATATGGGTTCGGTGTTCTCTTCACGTATACTCCGTCCGCTCTCGCTGTGGGCGTACGTGCTAGAGCGGCCAACAGAGGGCGGAGGAGAGGGGCCGCCGACACTCCTGGGCCCGCCAGGAAAACCGTTCATCATGTCGCCAGGGCCTACGGAATCTGGAGGTGAGGCAAAACCGCGATTGTTGGGATACAGACCCTCGGCTTGGTATTTTGAAGGGCCGGACCACTCGCTACTACCACCTACAGAGACAGGTGACAGCGGCGCATTTCGAGGGTTCATGATCGAGAGAAAAGCTGAAGGTTGTCGGTAGCTCAGAATAGAGAGAGCGTGGTTTCGTCGGCCTGGAACAGGGGAGGTGATAGGGTGATACAACCCAAGGAGGATTGTGCGCCAGGCGAGAAAGGGGGCTTCGTGTCTCCAGGCCAGCCCTGCCGGTACCTTGCAATCCTCTTCAGCACCCTCTTCGGTATCCGATGTTTACAGTGTCGATCCGCCGGGTTGGTTTCAGTCGGCCGTTGCTTTGTTCGTGGACTGTTTCCTAGCCTGCGCGCCTGATCGAGGCCAGTGCGTAGGGACACAAGCAGAGAAACGAAAAAAAATGGTGGTCCGAGGCGATATGCCACGTTGACATTAAAGCAATGTCGCGTCGGTGTCCAATTGATGATTATGTCAGATGAGACAACTGCTCGAAGGAGGACTCATGCAGCGCGATCCGGCGTGGCGGGTGGGAGCCAGGAAGCTCGAGAGGCCTGGGGAGGTTGGTGATAGAATGTCTCGTTCTTTGTGAGACCGTCCGTTGGATCCACGTGCCAAAGAGAAAAAAAAAAGAGAAGAAAAAAAAGGGCAGAATTAGAAAGGATGTGCCCGTTAACAGCTTAGGTTAGTGAGCGGCGGTAGTTGACCTTCTAAAGAATCGCAGGTACTGAAGCAATTGTACTGAGCAAAAGGGGATGGATGGATGGATGGATGGACAGCTGCATGTACCTCAAAACCAGTGCACTTGAAACAATACCTGGACGAGGTAAAGACACACAGAGAGAGGGAGGGGGTAGTAGATGGAATCTAGTGTACAGCCGTGCCGGTCTATGTGTCAACTGTTGGAGGATGTGAAGCAGCAGGATTGTCGCCAAAAGAAGAGAACTTGGAAGGCCAAGCGAGAAAATGCATTCCGATGTTACCTTACCAAAAAAGAAGGCTTGTGCTGGGTAGAGAAGGCAGGAGGAACGGGGATGATGGATGGATTCGTTCAAGTGCATCGGGTACTTGGTACATCCACTACCTCTTTGTGCCTAGTGTCGAAGTACTTTAGGTACTAAGTCAGTAAGTACCTGGCGCAGTTCCGCGAAACCTGGGTCGAGGGGGCCACCCTGCCGGCGGTAGTGTATTGACAACCTGCTTAGCACCGCAGGGCAGTTGAGAAAGGGGTAACGATGTAGCATTCTGGCCAATGAAAGTTGCTGGTGCTTTACCGAGCTAGCTTATTCCAGCAATTCCCCTTAGTGTACAACACTAGCGCCCATCTATCTTATCAACGTAATTTGTATCACTTTGGGTGCCGACTCGGCTTAGTGACTTAAAAAGTGGAATATCGGGGCTGCCCACATATTAGACGTATCCAATAAAACGATAATACAGCGCCCGGATAGTAGTTTGATTGGTGTATATGAATATCTACAAGGGCCCATTATTCTCTTTCGAAGTCACTCAGCCGAGTCGGCACCCAAAGTGATAATAAGAGCAGCTCTTACACGTGCTCCTGCTCTCACGTAATACTTCTTTCCACTGGGTATTCTTCGCGATGTATCCAGAACATATGAAATAAAACGATGTGAATTGCCCATTACCTGTTTCTAAGCACAGACATGTATTTCTAGTCTCCTGCTGGGCATAACCCAATACGTTCTCATCGCATATCCACAACATTCCTTCCAGGTATAAATAAGCTAATTACAATTTGAAGGGAAAATAATTAGCTCTCCAACCCAGAACCCAGCCCCGTTTATAGTGCCTGGTAGTGTACGTTTCGACCAAAAGTACCTTGGCTGGTAAATTTATATCAGAGTCTCTAGGCCTAAAAGTACTAGAAAATCAAGTGTTCACATCCGCATTGCTAGGTACTAGGCCAAAAAAATACATCAAGCGAAATTGGGAAACTACATATTAGTACACAGGTAGAGCAAATTACGGTACTGTACATTACTTACTGTATCCATCACCAAAGCCTGCGATCTCAGACATGGGGTAGTCAAGATATCGAGATAGATCGCCCAACGACTTGCCTATATCTACATATTCTCTCGGACTAGGTGTAGGCAGGATCCGCAAAGCTATCTAGGTAGATAGTGTAGACACCGCATTCTCTTTCGAGTGTTTAGGCAAAGCAAAGTAAATTGGTTGTTCCTACACTACAACTACTAACCCACACTAGATCCCTTGAAGTGTACCTAGCAATTACTCGCATGGCTGCAACGTACCGCGGCGTACCCAGAATCCCTCATATCGATTCCCTATTCGTCGAGCACTTATACCATCTCGGCGCTCGAGATCATATTACGATCGATTCTTATTGGCCCCTCGCTTGAGCTATCCCACTCCCTACCTACGTACTAACCTACCTCATTCGCGCGCGCCACTGTAGCTTCGTCACATCCAACGGACGGTCTATCGACCTTGCCTATTTGTCTTCTTTATCTACCGTACTTACCACCTACTCGTGCCTAAGGTAGGTAGTTGGCTGCGTACTTCGGTCGATGCTGTCATGTGACGGGAATGAGTCGGCGTGGAAAAAGCCTGCTTAATTCCAGACCGTTCTGTCGGTCTAAATCCCATGGCGGCGGTACCATCCATACCTAGGCTCGGTCTTCAACCTTACTTAGGTATCCTAGCCAATTGGCGCCTGCGAACTTGGTTTAGATATCTCGAACGCCTCTTTCTCGACTGCAGTGTTTTTTTCTGTTCATCTTTTTATTCAGGTTGGGTTAGATTGGCTGTGACGAACCCACGATCCTACGGTAGATAGTACCTACCATGTAAGGTGTACCTTGCAACTAGGGTCTCTAGAATTCCTTGATTTCTTACGCGAAAAGCGCACCAGAGATAAATCATCAGATCAGGTTGCAGCAATACTACCTACCATCAGATTGCGTTGAATCATCGTAAGATGTAGAGGAAAGGGTAGCACAATTGTTCCATCTATGTTTATGTTCGTCAATTTTTATGTGTAGGAGGAGCCCTGTCGCAGCCTTCGTCTCATGTCATGTTTGAGCTTCCTTCGGCACTATATACTGACATCGTGTGACGTGGTGCTATTCTGGAATTTCATTTCTGAGCAGGTAGGCTGCCCTGCATGTTTCAATTCACCATAAAACATCAAACACGACGTCCAACTCCATCTGTTTATTGGGTGAAACGATGAATGAATCCGCGACGACCGATATACTCCATACCATGTAAGAAAGTATTGTAGACGATTTGCGGTCGTTCCTGTATTCGCGGTTTCTGCTAGTGAGAATTTTCCCCCTGCACGGGTTTCCGAGGCAACAATTGTATAGAGACAAGACTTATTAAATGACACTGATAGTTGGTTACATGTGTCTCCAGCCACGTTGCCGCAAGCCATAGTGATTTTTTATGTCTCTACTCTTGTCGAATCCCTTCCATCCCAAATTGCAATATCATTAACATGGAACATGTCTGTTAGTTCCTGGTATCATAAAGAAACGTATCAAATCATCAAATCGGAGCTAGAACCAAGCCAACGTCCATGTCGCTGGCAGGTTCGGCCACCTTTCTTGCCACTCGCCAATGATCTCGGGGACTCGTTCATCGAACGATGTCCTGCTGGCGGCACTGGCCATATCGAAAGCAGCGGTACCAATAATGTCTCGCTCCTCTCTGGCTGCCTTATTCAACGAGTCTGCGAGATCTAATATGCCTTGTCCACCAATAGACGCCTCTTCGTGGTTATCTTTGATGTCGATGTTTATTACGTGAACGGGCCGATTCAGAGGTGATCCTCGGTTTAGTAAGTCGTCGATGACGGCATCCCAGCATCTCTCTTCACAGGTAAATACGACATCTACAACACCGCCTTCTGTGCCGGTATGACCACGATCCTTTCCCTGCTCGGTTCTTGGAACGCCTATCTGCCAGTCTTGCCAGCGTTCAGGCCCCCACTTAACCTGTCTATTTCTTCCTAACATATTTAATAGACCGTTGGCCGTGTATAACCGGTGATCCTTCCCGTCGAGCTCTTTGTACATCGTATCATAAGAAACTTTGTTGAACGGATAGACGTTGGGTTGATGAATGGTAGGGCCGGGCAAGCGAACGAGGGATCCGGTCCCGAATGAGATGACGGGGTAGTTTGCTTGTGCAAGTCGTAGGTGCGCTTCCATCGATCTTCACCGTATTAGCTTGCATTGAAGGGGATGACGAATCTATAAAGCGCGTTGAAGCTACACACCTGTTCTGATTGCTCGCACAGACTGTGCAGAACTTCAATTTGTATCCTCCTACATCTTCCTGTTCGCCATTTGTAGTTGCCGCAGGCGCAGTGGATGCTCCATTAGAAACCTCCATTGTGAGAAATTCCAAGCCCTAATATCATTGGGTTCGTCGACGAGCTGAACGCAGTGCGTGGGTAAACACTACTTCCTATCAATGCTCTAGATCGCAAAGGTTCGCACAGGGGCTCGACGATCGCTATTCAAGGGTCAGCGGCATGTACCAAAATGTAGCGGCGGCTGCATGAGTAGGAAATGCCCAAGGGTATTCAGAAATTGTTGCGTATGGTAATATGTTAGGTGTCACCATGAAGAATCAGACAGCTCCAATAAAATTTTCATCATCAAGGGGAATCTTCGCGTAGCTCAAGAGACCATTCACGGTACGCACCTTGGTTGTTTATTGCCTAGGGATGCCGTTCGGTGGGCGGCGTAATAGAAGAAAGACAAGATGACCTGTCGCAGAGGCGCATGTTGCCAAGCGCGAGTGCCTAAGCGGGAGAGTCGAGAGAAGTTTATTCAAGGTCAGAAGTTGGACAAGGCAGCAAAACAGGAATGGGTTTGCAATTGAAGTGCGTCAAATTTTGATTACATAAGACCCACCCCATTGGGCTAATCTCGGGAAACTGCATATGAGTGCTAGAATCGATAACCGGTTATTCTTATATTTAACGGTAGTATGCTAATAGCGAATTACTTCTACGTCATAGGATGAGATCCCGAACGCATGCGGACGCCAAGCGGAGAGATGGTGTTCCCTGGTTGGCGACTAAAAATAGAGCGAATTGTCCAATCAACTCTGCACCGCGGCTTAGATCCTCTTATTTCCGATTCAAGATATGGAAAAATAAGTAGATAATGAAAGTACGATACCTTTTATGAGATGTGAGAAGTAACGTGTCCTCAGAGCCATGAAGACCATCTCTAAGCCCAAAACAATAACAGATACCGTACTAGCCGTAATGACATTAGGCACCTTACCAGGTGGGCATTAGGTATGTACTAGTGTACAATATTGAAGCTATTTTGAGAAGTGGATTTCTCCAACTCGCTAGCGCACCTGCGGGCTCTCTCTCTCCTATTGGCTTCAGGCGCTGTAACTCTACCTCAACACTACATGCTCTCCACCGAATCAAAGACCGCCAGCACAATACCTGCTTGATGCGCGAAGAATGGGTAGCTTATCACGTGGCTTCCCTGCAGAAGCCGTTTCACATTTGCTGACATGCAGCCGTGGTTGGTTTGTCCGTCTCTGAGCTCCGTAGTATGCTGCATGGGAAAAAAGCGGTGTTAGCTGCATGTCATACCCATCTCGGCGACTCGAGCACTTAATACATGGCATAGGTAGGCTGCGAAGTACGAGTCTTGCATTTATCATCCATCTGTCGAGCCGTCAGGCCCGAGGAGTTGAACCCGAGGGGGACGGAGCTAAAATGAATCGTCTCATTACTCGTAAATCATGAACGGATCAACTTTTTGTTTTCTTAGAGAAAAAAACACACCAGATCAGGAAAAACTGCGCACCAATCATATCACCTAGCTAAAAGACCCAATTACCGATTAGGTTTCTTGATCTATCACCTTGGAAGGTTCTATACTTCTTCAGAGTCTCGGCACAGGTGGATCGGGTCGAGTTCGATTGGCAGATCGCACGCAACCCAGCAGCCTGTGCCACGCGCCCTATCCTATCTCTCTTCAATTTGCCTTACCTACATATGGCAGTAGGCAGCACGCGAAGGGACTGATGTCTGATTGGTCTGGAAGAAGCAGAAACGCTCTCGTGAGCCGCCTCTCCGGACGAATTAGTAGGGGGAATGCTTTGTGCTTCATACACGATGTATAGAGTGTTCTATTTATAACATTGTCTGCACTTCGTACTCTGTACCTATCCCAGGTAGCCAATGGCCCTGAAGGCTTCACTTCGATATATTGAAAATCCCCGCTTCCAATGTACGGAGGGGTTACTCTGGTCTTATCGATACACCGTGCAGCAGCGGCATCATCATCTGGACAGCACTGATGTAGGAGGCAGCCTATAGGGTGTAGGCATTCATTGTTGAGTCGAAGTGAGATGGTCGCTAATCTGCTAAGTTCCCTGTGCCCAACATCTGCGGCCAGGCAAGCGCCATGGCCATGGAGGAGGACAGGCGCCCCACAGTCGGCCGGGCCAAGACCGTTGCTGTTTCTGTTCCAGACGGACAAGGGACAAGGGCCACCCGCGCGGTGTAGTGCGCCTACCTTGCCAGCTACAACTCCTCCTAGGTACCTTTTTCGTACGTGCATCGTACATGCTTCGTACATTCGTAATTTTTGGCATTTCCACCAGTTCCCTTGACGCTTCTTCAACCACATCCCTAAGGTACCTGCCACACAGAGGCATCTGTCTACCACCTGGGACCTATCTCGGCACCTATAGGCTACAGCGTCGATACACCTATAGTGAAAACCACTCTCGCTGCCTACGGGTAGGTACACTTGCACCTACTAAACTTCTGGAGTATCACGAGACGACGGTCCACTCTCTCGCTTTCTCACCCCCCAAAACCTTCTCCCTTCTTGGTCCTTCCTCAGCCCCCATTGCCCTTCTCCACCCCCGTCTGTGTACGGCCCTGTACGATTGTTTCAACAATCGTTTTTTCTTTCTTTTTTCTTCATGTTTTCTTTTGTTTCTTTGCCCTTTGTCTGCCCACTCGAGGAAAGGCCGAGCCGCCCAACTGGACGAACCGCAGCGCCACGTCCGAGAGTCTAGCCTGCTCGAACCCTCGAATCCTTGTCTTCGCCCTCAACCTCGCCTTAGCCGTCTCGACTTCCACGCAATTCTTCTTGTCAGGTAAGTTAGCCAGCAAGCCAGCATCTCCGTGCCTCTCTCTGCACGCTACGTTATGTCCTCCACCTCCACAATCCATAATCCACAGTCCATAACCCACAATCCCACAATCCACCGTCCACAATCCACCGGAATAGATAGAACGCAGCCCACTGGCATACCTAGTAGTATAGTACGCATCCCGCCGGTATAGTACACAGCCCGCTGCCAGACGTTCGGAGTCTGGGAGAGCCTCTAGGTTGCCCAGGATCCGTACCATAGGGTTTACACCCCCACTGGACCCTCCCCGGACCCTGTCAACCCTGTCAACTTTTGTACTTTTGTCAACTTTTTGTCAACTCTTGTCCACCTTCTTGTCCGCCTACTACGGTGTCGCCCCCCTTGAACCCATTGCCTCATACTTCACGTGCCTCGTATGCCTTACACGCCTGATATACTTCGTATAGCTGACTGATCCACCCCGGCACCGACGACAGACGGACGGATCGCCTTAGGAATCTCTAGCCAGCCCTCTTTCACATAGCCGCGACTGATGACGACGATCCTTTAGGAGGAATCTGGGTTGCGGAATCGTCTCTATATATACGCACTCTCTCCCGTCGTATCGCCTCGTCCTTCCAACGACAGGTATCAGGTCTTCGTCGACGTCGGTGGGACACAGCTTGCCGGACAAGACTGTTAAGCGGCAGCCAGCCTTGCCACCCCGGCGTCCCCCTGTGCATATTGGCATACTCAGTTGCACATACGAAGACATACATACGAGTATCCCGTATCTTCTTTTGGATATCGAACCCAGGGTACGCACACCATCAATAATCCAAACAAAATTTTAACGTCTCTCCGGCTCCATGGCCTCAACCATGTCCTCTGGCTCATCTCCGGCGACGTCGCCTCCAGCAGTAATCCTGTCGCATTCTCCCTCCGCGAATCCGAACCACCCTCCGCTTCCTCCCCTGATCACGTCACCACCCTCGCGCCGATCTACCATTCCTCGCCCGATGTCGCACGTATCGAAGAACAGGTTGTCCCAATTCTCGACGGGCTCCATTCCGTCACGGTCACGGCCTACGTCTCACCTTTTCCCCATATTCCATTCCAGCCTATCGTACACCATCGTCCGAGACTTTGCCTACCCCCCGGCCAATCCTATGCACTATGGCCCCGCACCGGAACCCTCTCGCCCGCCCTCCGGAGTGATCACACCCGCCGGTGATTCTCGGCGACTGTCCGACCCGGCGGCCTCGTGGGAGAGCAAGCCATCCTGGGAATGGGCCGTGGAAGGTGGATATGGAAGGAGTGGAAATTTGGAACCAGTTCACTTGGGTGATGGACCTCCATGGAGCGAGGATGAGGATCTGCACAGTCCTGTCGTCAGTTCCCGGCACAGAAAACATAAGTCCACCTCGGCAACAATAGGGCATGGGAAATCGAGGACCTCGAGGGAGGCCGACGGATCTTCTATCATGAGCGGCGATCATTTCAGCACAGAGACCAGATATTACGTTGGGACGAGCGGTGACGGCAGTGAGAGATATTACGTGAGCCAAGGCGGAGAGGCCAATGGCCCCGGTGGAGAGTTTGTCACGTATCCGCCAGGCCAGTCTCGGCACTCGACCGCCACCTATCCACCTATGGACCAACAAGCTCAACCATACGCCGGAAATAACCCCCGGTATCACGCTGAATCCGATGCGTCGAGCGTTGCATCATCGCCCGACTTCAACGCTTATGACGAGTCAAGGTATTCGCGGGACTACCAATTTACTATTACCTCTCCAGACGAGGAGATGCACGGTAAAGCGGTCGCGTTGTTTGACTTCGAACGAGAGAATGAGAACGAGCTTCCCCTTGTCGAAGGTCAAATCATTTGGGTTTCGTATCGGCACGGGCAAGGATGGCTTGTAGCGGAAGATCCCAAGACTCAGGAAAGCGGGCTCGTCCCAGAGGAGTACGTCCGCCTTCTTCGTGATATCGAAGGTGGCATGACGAGCTTAGTCGCCCAGGTCGCTCCAACTGATGACTCTGGGACACCCAATGAAGCAGATACCCCGACACAGACTGAACACAGTAGCCAGACTCTACCTGTTGCACAATCTGGACATACGCCATCTTCTAGTACATCGAACGGATATCACCAACCGATAGTATCCACATTTTCAACTTCAAGCAAAGATCTTGATCCGTATCCACAGCATCTGTTGGGCCAACATGGACAGGCCCCTCAGGTTGTGCACTACCACGGTCAGCGGGGAGGTAGTCAGGCAAACACGCCCACCGTACAGAACACGTTTGATGCTGCACTTGGTCGACGCGGTAGTTCGGATGTTAGGCGCAGCGATTCGATTTCCGCCAAACCTCAACCTTTGGAAACATTGCCAGATGCGAGACTGGCATCGTACACAGCGGATGCCGACATAGCCAAAGCAAAAGAGGAGGAAGAACTTCCCCGGTGACAGTCAGTAATGTCGTCAATGATGAAATCCCAAGCCACGTACCATTTTGTGTCATTTAGAAATCCTGCGCGAATCGCGCAGGCTGTTGAAGTTTAGAACCTTCACGTAATGGCATTCAGCGATGCTTGCTAGCTGCCTGCGCTTGGTTGCGGAATGGGCCATACGATTCATAGCTGTCCACACAGCTCGATTGCCCAAATACTCTCTGAACCTTCAGAGGGTGATGGTTTGGCTGGAGCTTCCTATTCCTAGCATTACCATCCATCACCGTGAATTCTGAGCGCGATCAAAAATGACAGGGGTGAATTTAAAATGGCGAAATCTATTGCCCATCAACAAGCCGATTAGAGCGGTGGGATTCAACCACTAGGACACTTGAAAGAATAACGAACGGAAGGGCGGTTGGACGTTTCCTGAATAGGGGGGCATGATGTGTATGCTTGAAACGAAGAATTGACTCGAATGATTTGAAACGATATTGTAACTATTTGTCGTTTATCATCTGCTGTGACTCGTTTTGTTGAGCTCACGTCCTTGCGCCGTTTAGTGATAGATAACCTTGGGACTGGCGTGTGGTTCTCACGAAGGCTATGTGAATCACATTCTCAGCTAACATATTCAATACCGCAGTCGGATGTTCACTTTTCTAACATCGCATGGCGCCCTGAACGATGCAAGGGCGCTTAGGTACATCGTTCCCGAGACCAACGCGGTTACTGACTTCATTGCATTTTGTTTCATATAACAATGCCGGATTCTGCCTCTCGCGTCAGATGTCCAGGACAAATTGGGTTGCTCCCAACACTCTGCAGCAGCCAAGCGGCGAGTAGACGTATGATTCCGGCAAATGACCTCTCACATCCGTTTCTCTACTTCTTGGTCGTCAGATGCGTGGGTCGGCTTTCCGTTCAAGGCCGATGGTGATGGCGGCCTGCGAGGCTTTGTTGTTTTACGGCTTCGTCTCTGGAGATGGCACGGGGCCGTACATTAGCTTGGTGAGGAGAGGATGGAGGTGTCATATATGAGATATGAGGGTCTCATGGTCTCCGACTTTGGCGAGGCGGGTGATTTGATCGCTAGGTTGGTTGTTGGTGATTTGGATGTAGAGGATGGTTCTGTTCATAAAATCGAGCTGTCCTCCTTGCTTTTTATATTCTACTTTCACTTTTAATTTAACTGTCGCCATTATATTTAAAGACTATGTGATATCGCGGTCACTCTGTTCGTCTCTAGATGCTG
This sequence comes from Nemania sp. NC0429, assembly GCA_022578495.1. Classification (NCBI taxonomy): domain Eukaryota; kingdom Fungi; phylum Ascomycota; class Sordariomycetes; order Xylariales; family Xylariaceae; genus Nemania; species Nemania sp. NC0429. The sequence continues at coordinate 997,216 of MU392155.1, read as the reverse complement.
GTTCATCTTTGAATATCTATTACAATGTCCACCTCGCTGAGATGACCCGTGCTTTCCGTCCCGGCTCACTTGCTATGATTGCGGTCTCTAGGCCATCGCTGCTCCCATTCTGCCTTGCAGGCCGTGCCTCTTTCCAACCCGCCATTGACATGCATCGAAGCGAGATAGGTACTGACCGTTCAAACATTGATCACTTGGAAGCAAGAACCGCCAGCTCTCCTGTTGGGACCCTGTTTATTCTGCAACTATTGATTCCATATTCCCTCTTCTCCTCCCCAAATTCATCAACAACATCATCCACATCAATATCAATATCAACATTAACACCAACATCAACATCAGCCACAGCATTAGCAGCATTATTATCACCATCTTATAAGACCATAGCCACAGTTATAGCAGCAGCACCACCACCACCACCCCACCAAACCAAAAGTAAGCAGCCAACCCTATCGTCTAATTCGGTGTTATCGCTACTGATAATAAACGCCTAGACACCGTCAACATGTTTGACTTTCTTACCAATCTCCTCGGATCATTCGGAGAGTTCACGAAAGAGATAAGCCGGCGAGCTGGCTATGAACTTAGTCAATTCGTCTGAGAGTTGCGAGAAGGAATGCCGGAAGGGCCATCACCTTGCCGGCGCCAAGAAGACGAAAGCCGTGCGTCACACCATTGTCCCCCCCTGTGTCGCCATCCTGAAACTAAATGAGAAATGTTGCAGAGTTTACTTCAGGCCTACGAAGTTTTCCCGGCTGGTCGCCGCGACCTCGCGATGCAGGCGTGGTCGTATCTCCGTGGTGCCGCCGCTGACGATGCCACCCTCGTGGCGAAGTGGAAGAATGGACAGCTTCTCCGCCTTCTCCCCGGCGACCCTGCTGCGAGCGCGTGGCGCATCGCCAAGGAAAGCTTTTACGGTGCCCTGACCCGAGCGCGGAGTTCATGCTCAACAAGTGGTGCCGCGACCCGCTGAGGATCACGAGATATGAGATCTTAAGGTCTCTGGCTTTGGTGAGGCGGGTGATTAAATAGTAGTGTAATAGTTTAATTGGTTGGTTTGTTAATGATATAGACATCTTCATGATTTTGTCTATTACGTGGAGCTTTATCCTTTGCTTTTATTTTTTGCTTCTACTTTTAGCTTCTCTATCACTCTTATGGTTTCATACTATACACGTTGATCATAGAGCTAATCATTATATTAGCGTCTCCATTATATCATCATAAGCAACACGGCTACACTAAGATCACGAAATCCTTTTTTATTTCATAATTTAAGCGTTGTCAACGTTGAAATATTTAACCTAGCTAATCAGCGAGGACGGGCCTGGGTCTCCTCAGCCCCGTCCTCAATCTGGTTTATCAACCGACCAGAGGCCCGTAATAAGCTTGTTACCACTACTGGATCTAGCGAACTGCGGGATCTAGCCCTTTTCTCGAGACACCTGATTAGATGGGTAAGTTGGATCACGATCCTTCCCTCGTTTGAGAGCTTTCAGTCCTCCGCTTGAATTCAAGATGCCTAACCCCCGCCTGCTCTTGGTCTGTTTTTGGACGAATGCAACGTCCTAGGCCGCAGAATTGCTCATTCATGGGGGCAGTCATATTGTCTTTTCGACAGACAATCTGCCCAGCGAATTGGGACCGGCGCTGGCGTGAACTGTGCTAGTGCTAATCATCTCTGGGGTGAGTGCTTCACATTGTGGCAGAGCACAAGAACAGTCAGCACAAGCACAGCACGAGCACCTCAGGGGAGGGGGGGCTTTGGAGAGGGTGGTCAGTGCCACTCTAGCGCAGAGAGTTATTTGGAGACCATCCAGAAGATAAATGGTATCAAATTGAATGTAAAGGTGGTGGTACGGTTTCTCTTGCTATGCTTGTGATTATGCCATGTCGCGGAAGATAATCAGTAGAGAGCACAATAAGAGGGCTGATTACCCGGGCGAGGTTCCCCGGGGATGGAAGACAGATGGTGTCATGGTTGCCGAGCGCAGCCAATACGGGACATGGTGCGTGGGTATAACATAGCAATAGAGTTCTCACGAAGGCTATGTGAATTGCACCGTAAGCTAGCATATAATTATTTAATGCTGCAGTCGGATGTTTACTTTTTTAATATCGCATAGCGTTCTAAACGGCGCAAAAGCGCTTAAGTACAGCGTCTCTAAGACTAACGCAGTTACTGACTTTATTTTATTTTGTTTATTAATGCCGGGTTTCCCTCTTTCGCTAGATATTTAAGACAATCTGTTTGCTGCCCTTGGTATGCTACTGGAATTCATATGAGGCCGTAGGCCTGTTTGCTATTTGATTATGTGTGCTAACTAAATTGCAGCACACCAAACGAGTGACGAACGGTCTCGTCATTGAGTCCAATAGAAAATTTCCTCACCGGTACCGTCAATACTCATCATATAAGCACGAATTTTTCGAGTTTGCGCTCGCGGGCCTCTAATTGTGCTATTACCTCCCCGTCCATATAACCGTCCAGGTATAAATCGCCGACAAACCGGTATCTTTCGCTCTTGTTCCCTTCGTTTCGGATAATGATGGGTGTTCGACAACCAAGGGGTATGATGATGAGATCGTCAGGCAATACGAAACCACTACCCATACCTATGTGATCTCTTTCCGTGAGAATCAAACAGCGCCCCATCATCCGGGCGCCAAAATTACTTTGAAGAAACTCGCGCATGTCAGACACATATTCTTCCCCCATGTTCACATATTGTTGAAGTTGTTTGTCCAGTATGATCCACGGTAGGCGGCTTTGCAGCTGCGCGGCAAAGGTGTGATAACATATTCGCCTCCACTCACTTGGCGAATAGGGCCGCGACCCGTTCTTCGTTTTTGGGGGTACTTGTCCCAGGCATAGTGTTCTACAAAAGGCATCTTCCATGCTTTCGCGGAAGCTGAAGCTTCCCGAACTGATATTTTCCATCAGTATAGCGTGCCAGTGTAAGAACGCCATCAAGTAGTCTGCTAGTGTGCAACGCGTGCCTACTGCGATCCCATGAGTTCGAACTGTATCGACAAGTATTGCAGATACTTCCAATTCATTTCGGCGCTCGCCGAGCAGTCGGTATCCTGCAAGTGTGTCACCCGCCGCAGCGTAATCGTAGAGATAACCCAAGGCCGTGACGTCTGGTATCTGCGACCAGTCTGGTACCCACGAAGGCAACTGAGTTATGCTGGTCTGTTTTGGAAAATGTATGGATTCACAGATAACATCCAGCCTCTCTGTCGAGTTGAGGAGAAAGTCCACGACATTCGTATAGATGACTTTGACGGACAAATTATAATCAACAGTAAACAGCTTTTGTATAGCATCTGGCAATATCCCCAGGATCCCGAATATCTTATCGCGAGGCTCGCTGGCTAGTTTCCGTCGACAGGCACGCACAACATTGAGCAGGGCTTCCTCGCCAAGCCCGTCCAAAGACCCGTAATCATAAAGACTGCTTGGGCCTTCGTACACAAGAGCTTGAGAGTGGCTGAGAGAACTCTGCAGCCCTGATAGGCGCCTGTTTTGTGGCAAGGAGTTGGCGGAGAAGTGCAAGTCCAAATCTCTCTTATGCTGTTTGAAGACATGCGCTGCCTTTTTGTAGATGACCCAGGGAATACATGGAGAGTTGCCGCAGTACACCTTTATAGTTTTGGCGTTATAGACCTCTTGTACAACCCAGAGTCTTTTCCAGTAGTCTCTCTGGAATAGGGACACCACGGCACCCACGGCCCGTAGCTGACTTGGAGAAAATAAGAGGTCTGCGATTTCTCTGAAATCATCTCTCGCAATGGCGATGTCCTGTAGTAGTTCTATGGCGAGCTCACTATCGTTCTCTGATGGGCCTAGCCAGATAGCCACTTCCCTCGCTTTCGCATAGATCTCAGCCATCTGCTGAACTTGGGAGCTACGCTCATCGCGGTTCTGCTGGTCTATGCACAACGCGTCGACCCACACCAATACATCTTCACCTCGCTTTCTTACAGCGTCAAGGGCTCCAAAAAGACTAACGGCAACCGGTATTTTGACACTGCCAACTTGAACATCTCTCTTATCGTCGGGATCCCCCCATGCGTAGGATATGGCAATGTATGGAGGAGGATCTGTCAATGAATAATGAATGATCTCGCACCTAACAGCTGACATCATCTTGGCTAATACGCGGACCAGCCTAAATTCAAGAGGGCGAAGCTTCTCATAGTAAAATATCTTTGGGCCCAAGGCCCCCGACGACGAGGCAGACAGCAAAGTCGGCGGTCGTAAATAATCCCTCACCGGCTCAACCCTAGCATGAGAGTGGTCTGCATGCCGTGATTGGCCGCGAAGAGAGATGGGCGCTTGACGAACCACAATTATTGGTGTAGGGGGGCGGCTGGAAGTCCTGAACGATGTATCTGAACGCTTCGGCTCATTGCGTTGAGGCTTAGCATCTACATCAAGGTCTAAATATAGAGAGTCCTTGATCTTCTCTCTGCGACTAGTTCGAGGTGCATGTTGTTCACCATCCCAACGGGGTAGCCGATTATCTCTACCGGTACTTCGAACTCGGGTCAGGCCGGGTGGTGAAGGACCCCGAGTGTTTATGGAAGCACGCGCTTGTTCCCGCGATCTTTCCGTCATTTTAGCAATCCCTTTGTTTCGCTGAGAGAGTTTGTTCAGCTGGAGAAACTTCTTGCAAATTGGATGCTAGATGACGCGTTCCTCTCTTGGGCAGCTGCCATGCGGCCACGTCACCGCCCAAGGCCTTGCCGCTGATACCCTAGGGCTATGGTGGTATCAGAATCAGGCGAGTTATCTTGTTCGATGTAATTGGTTCAACGAATTCGGTGATTAGGGCTGTCCTGTCGCGCGAGAAAATTTTGCATATCAATTTGAAAGAAGCCGGTATAATGACCAGACTTTTACTTCCTTATCTACTTGAATAAAAATTAAACCCTGCTAATTCTGATGGCAACTTTTATGCCTTGTCAACTGCTTCGCTGGAATTCCATATACATAGGTATGCTGCCTGGCGAAAACGGAAGCCGTTAACCCCGACTAGGAGCTGACGGTATATGTACTTTACTTATCCGCGACAATACCTCCTTTTTGGATCTGTAATTATCCTGAAGCTACGGTTGGGGATTGGCTGGCGTAGGTGCCCCAACTAAGATGCTGCCGCTTCGACAATTGGGAAGGCTCGCAAAAACCCAATTAGCCCTTAAGGAGAGATTCTATAGGGGGGATCGGAGCTTTCAAAGCGGCTCCTATAGGGCTAATTGAGAGTATCAAAAAAGTAAGCGAGATGCTAAGGATCGCCATAAATACTCACAGCATAGAATGTGTCTAGTCTGGTCTAGTCTAGTCTAGAAATGAATGATTGATTACTTCCTCCTAGCGCCATCTTTGTATTTCTCAACTAGTGATTGCATCCTAGGGGTTTTCCTTTAGTCTAATTTTTTACGGCTTCATTTCTAAAGAAGACACGAGTTTTTACATTAGCTTAATGAGGGGAGGGTGTAGGATAGGCGCTTCATATACGAGATATCAGACTCCAAGGTGGCCGATTTGATTGCTAGGTTATTGGTGATGTGGATGTATGGACGGGTTTTTCTATAAAGTCGAGCTGCCTTCCGTGCCTCGCTGATCTGGTGTTCCTTCACCATCACCTTCACCACCACCATCATATCTTAAGACGACATGATAACCCAGTCGATCCATCCGCGCCTAGATGTGGGTGGATCTTTTAATATATCAACATGTATATATATAAGAAAAGCCAGGCTTCGGCGGGCGCTGGAACATCTACAGCGTTCAGGACGCTTAAGAACCACCCAGAGGGAAACCTTTCCGCGCCCATCTACTCCTCACTCGCCCATAGATGAAGAACACGCACATACGTCGTCGTGGTAGCCTGGGCACTCGCCTGTGGGAGCTTTATTCAACTTATGCTGCTTCCTAGACTACTTACCTACTTAGGCATACTCGCGCGAACGAAAGAACTCGGCCAGACCGTTGGTGTCAGCGCATAGGCGATAGGCTGGACTGAGCCCGCCTTTTCTACTCGTCTTTCTTCGCCCAGCATAAATTCATCTCTTCTCATTAAGTACATAATTTGTTTAATTACCACCGACTTGTATTGGGACTAAACATTGCGATTCAACAATACGTTAAGGATATACGGGAAGAGTGTCACGGAATAGAACTGCAGCGCTATACCAGTACACTACCAAAAGTAGAACGTAATCAAGTCGGATATTTGATTGTCTGCAGTTGCATATATAGTACCGTGACAAAGAGTAGACGTCCAAAGCCCGATTTATATATAATGCAAGAACAGACGGGCGGTGGTATCAAGTTGACATTAAAAACTCTACAAAATAAGGGTATCTCATAATATGCTGCTGGCTACACGCATGCGCCCCAATATTTTCATTCCCCCCCCTCTCTCTCTAATCAAGGTATTTAGGTGGTCCACAAGCCTACGGCCTGGAGGGACCCCCGCCGCCCCCGCGTCGCAGCTCGTCATCGGTCTTCATGCTCTCTTCCAAGGCCCGCCGCAGCTCCTCGTCGTCGTCGTCCTCCTCAGCTCCCGTGCCAGCAGCGGCGTCGACGTCCTTCCTCGACGCGTTGCGGAACGCTGCCTCCGCGAGGCTCTGCCTCTTGACGTACTCGACGACAATGTCTTCTTCCGACTTCAGGGAATCGATCCGCGCGAGCTCCTCCTGGTGAGCCCTCTCCGACTCCTCGAGAGCGCGCTTCAGTTCGTCGTCGTCGTCCTGCTGCTGTCCTTGGACCTGTTGCTCCGCCTGGGATGCCTCGATGGCTTGGCGGATTGCGTCTTCGTCAAACTCGGCGCTCTTGTATTCTACCTGCGAAGCCTTTAGGGCTTTCTTATATTCTTCGTCGTCATGATGGGCGGTACTTTCTGTCTGCGATTTCTGGAGGGCTACCTTCAGGTTCTCGTCATCCTCATCACCTTCGACGTCATACATGCGAATAGCATGTTGTGTGTTCTCTGTAATACTCTGTTTGATGGCTTCTTCGATTAGGGCTTGGTACTCTTCATCCGTGATACCTTCGAGGTCGCTGGGTGAAAAGGGATACTGGCGCTTTTCATCCGGGATTGGCCGTTTGACGTCAGGAACCCATCCAGATGCTTGCGCGGCGAAGTCTGAAGCACCTGAATTCGTGGATGCAGAGGAGCCCATTGACGTCGACTGCCTCCCTATCACTCTCAGGCTAGACCGGATGGCTTGCTCGATGCGAGCATCTTCGGCTGCATCTCCCCTCGAGGTTTGATGAACCGCAGCTAGTATAGCGGTTTCAAAATCATTGGGTGGCTCAGAGGTATTGAATGACCCGTCAGTTTGATTATTCTGCCATGTCGTGTTCTGAAAACGCCCTGTTCTCGACACCTCGTCCAAGTTCTCTGTGCTGACCGAGGCATATTGAGGTGCCGAAGGTGATGCCTCTCTGGATTTGCCCTTCTCCTTTTGTTTCAATGCGTAGAATCCTTTCATGTCATCCTTCAGCCTAAACCAGCGCATTTCAATATCCTCTCGTTCCCCGCTCGACGAGTCATTGAAATCTTGATTGCCCTGGGAGATTCGTGACGCGACAATGTACTTGTGAGCGCTTTGCGCAAACCTGGTACGGATTTCTGCATGAACGCCAGCCATGGTGTAAGCGGGTATTGACCAAATGGCTATAATAATGTCAGCAAAATGTTCCAGAAATATGGGCGGAGACATGCTCACCAGCAGCAGGTTTAAGCAAAAACCCTCCAATCCCTTTACCAAAGCCTTTAAGAAGTCCTGCGCTACCTTCCTTTTCGGCCCCTTTCAGGGGTTGCGTCACCAATCCAGTGATGCCATCATAAAGCCCAAAGCCGAATTCTTTTCCTGCCACCTTAAGACCACTGCCAAAGCTGGTGACCTTTTCTGTAGGCCGGACGGTGTCGTCGTTGTACAGGTTTGGCGCATTTCTGAAACCCCTCGCAAGGCCCATACAGAAGTTCATGGGACTTTTGACACCGGTAGCTATGATATTGTTAATACTCTTCCCTGTATCCAATACTTTTTCTAACCGTTCGTCTACCCCATCGGTCGGGTTCGTCTCTGTTCTCATAGGAGGCATGTTCCGTAGCTGGTGGGGACCTGGTGATGCGTTTGATGCCGCAGTAGTCGTTGCTGTAAGATTTGGACCACTGCTGTTCGACGTCTGCTTACTGAGGGTACTCGAAAAAATACTAGCCGAGTCCGAGTCCCCCGGCTGTACGCCACTAGCGGCGGTCGCATCCTCTTTCGAGGGTTCAAGGGGTGGGCTCTCAGCGGCGATATTCTCTTTGGATCTTGATCTTGGAGTCATCACTGCTGCTTTAAAGAGATCTCTGGGAATGTCTGCGGCTGACATGAAAATGGTAGTGGCATCACCAACCAACGCTGAAGTGCATGCCGAGATTGGGTCAGTGGGATGGTTTTCCGTCTCGTACTCCTTCGAACGGAACCTATCAATATTCTGTTAGCCGATATTCATTGCATCGAAATGTACTCAGTTCACTCACAACTTTAAATCCGAGTATTGAATGTAGCCACTATTTACCAGAGTGGCGGCTGCGAGTGCACTGAGGTGTATTTTGCTCCGCCTCACACGCCAGACGGCCACTCGGCTGGGAGCAACAGCACACCGAAGAGCGTCAACATTGAGGTGCTTGTGAAAGCTTTGAGCTCCAACGTCAGTACCCCGTTCTTCGCGGATTCTCTCGCCTAGCTCTTTAGCCTTCTCCTGTGTCTCTACTCTGAGCGCGATTCTGATGGCTTCGGCAAGTCCTTCGGCGGTCAGGCTTTTGTAAGGTATTGGATCTGGCCCTGCGCCGGCTCTGGCCACCATGGCACCCCAGAATGGTTGGTCTCCGAAAAACGGAACGACGATTGTAGGTTTGCCAGCTTGTATTCCGGCGGCTGTAGTTCCAGCACCGCCGTGGTGGCAAACTGCTGAAACGTGTTTAAATAGCCAGTCATGGGGCACATTCCCAAGCATGAAAACACCCTCAGGTATACCTACAGAATCAGCACCGAGGCCACCCCAACCCTTTGAAACGAGAGCGCGAACACCGGTTTGGGCCACAGCGTCAAAAATCTTATGGGTGAGCCCATCCGGGTCATCGACAACAATAGACCCAAATCCAATGTAGACCGGAGGTGGTCCAGCGGCAAGAAAGGCCGCGAGGTCAGGATCTGGAGTGAACGACGAGGCCAAATTTAAAAAGTAGAACCCAGCAATGTCTAGATGGTTGCCCCAGTCATTTGGTTTGGGAATGAGAGCAGGAGACCTGAATTTATTCGTCAGGCATCCCATCATGGGCTGGATTCAGTTCACTTACCAGCAATATGTGTAGGGTATTCGTAAACGTGTTAAGACACCTGGTGCCCATATCAAAGCAAGCGGGTCTAGATCGAGGATCTTGGTTCGAAAGCGGTTGATGACGTCTCCCAGTCCTTGCCATGTCATCATCTCAACCATCGCGTATGAGAGGTAGTTGGTTGTCACCGGGTCCGTGTTTGATGACTGAATATTGGCGAGAGGTTGTGGGAAGGCCCTCGTGGGAGACCAAGGCATCCTATAGGTGGCTTTTAGTTTTTACAATAGACTCACGGGTATGACGACTTTCCACTTACGTAAACATCAAATGAAGAGGCACCCCAAGTTTCTCGGCGACATGAATATGCGCAAAGCTGGGCGGGTTAGCAATGATGACGTCTGCGACGAATGGCCGGTGGCTCGAATTGCCAATCACAGGCACTGCCTCTGATGGGAGATCCTCATCTCTACGACTGAACCGAGGCGCGGGACCCAGGCCATCACCAGTCTCGATGCAAGACCTCCAGCAACCCATGATTATCTCTTCGATGCCCTTTCTTCGTCTGGCAATCTCGCCGGTTTTCAGCGCACCCAGACCGGGCATCAAGCCGGGATTCTTGACCATGAAGGCCATGAGCTCGGCAGGATCTCCCCCGATAGCGAAGAACTCCAGGCCATTCTCCTCGACAAATTTCTGGAAGGTGGCGTGGGTGGCAAGTCGAACGCGATGCCCGTACGTATTCTTAAGCACTTGACCAAGCGCAATGAAGGGCTGGACATCGCCGCGCGACCCTACGATCTGTATGACGACATTTAACCGGGGTGGAGGTGTCTGACCGGGCTGGCCACCTAGACTGGGTGGGATGTAAGGGGGTGGTAGAGAAGCACCGGGGGAGATGCGGGCATCTTGTGTTAGCTGACTTCGTAAAGTAGGCGCTATGAAGTCGGCCAGACGTCTGTTCGTCTGGTTGATATTGATATTGACTCGGCCGTCATCTATCAGAACGTGTTGTTAGCAAAAGAGCACACATGAGGAGATGGAATATGCATATTCTATGCGCAAACCTACCAGTGACAGCGGCGCCAGCATCGAAACCAGCCTGGTGGATGTTCAACCGGTCGTGAAACTCGCTGTAGGCGGGAGGCACATCTTGTTCGGCGACGAGCTCAGGGGACTCAGGGAGGAAGCCATTAATATATTCTTGGCTGTCGTCTGTGACGACAAGCTGAGTCAAGTCCGATTCAGTTCGATTTCGAGTTGAAACGCCGGTTCTGGTTCGGGGCGGGGGTGGAGGAGGACTCCAACCAACGGGAATAGGTGCTTGTTCGGCTCGAATATCCTCTGTCGACCGAATGGCAGCGGCTTTTCGCTTCTCGTCGGCGGCGGACATGGCCACACAGCTGACCTCGTCTAGGTAGGATAACTGGCCACAAAGGATCTATAGGTATTCGGAAGAAGGAGGCGTCGATGAGCCGAGAGGAGGTGAAGTAGAGGAAGGGAAATCCGTGGGCGGGGTTCTCGATCAGATGCCGATCAACACATTTTCCTTCTCAGATCTCACACGTAGACGGCTATCCAGTAGACTCTATCCAGTAGACGAAGCGTCACGTAACCAGCAATTGCACGGATGACGTAGACAGGTAGGTTATCGGTTATAGTTGGTATACGAAGTGTATAACAGTGGACGGCGGCGATGTTCACACGGAATGGAAATAAACAAATGTAGAACATGTATTCGGAATCTCACTACTTCGTAAAAATAGGGAGAGAGGGAGAGATGAAGATAAACTCAGAGAGAGACGTGCCATTTCTATACTGGCTGCTTTGAGGGTTGTGTGTGCATGAGAGCTACTTGGTCCATCTAACCCAAGTAGATGTAGTTAAGGAGGGAGAGCTCGAAAGTTGCGTGACGACGTGACTGCGGCGCGGGACATGGGCCAAGAGATGACGTTGTGGGGGATTGCCGATAGCAGTTAGGTAATTGCTATCTACAGGTACAGACATGTACAGATGCCTGCCTAGACCTCGTGCCGGATACCTAGTGGGTGCAGAGTGGGCGGGGTGTTTACAAGGCTGCTTAGAGGGGTTTGAATCTCGGACCTTCCTGCGAAAATCGGCACGCTTTTTAAGGCCGTAAGGTACGAAGTACCCAATACTATTCTAGGCAGTAAATGTACCTACCCCGTACCAGCCTACTCTGAGGTGCTGGCACGTTGGTAGCTGATTGGGGCTGACGTTGTCGCGGTGGCTCAGAGGTACACAATCGGTTCGGGCTCTGTGCGATTCACGATTCACCTGGACGACCTATGCCGCTTTTGGCTTGAGCTTGGCTCAGCCACGAATAAATATAGCGGCGCAAGCTCCGCTATCTCGAACTTCTATAACTTTCAATACGCGTGGGACTTATCTTACTGTGAATAGTAACTAAGATAGGTGGAAAGCTAACTTTTTTCTTTTTCCATTACCGGATCTATGTTTAATAGAGGAAGAATCTGAATGACGGAAAGCCAAACAGGAACAACGCCCGACTCATCGGTTCTCGAACGCTGCGGTGCTCTGCATCCACAGACTCGACTGATTAACCTAAATCGCAACCTCGCCAATCTGATGGATTTCCTCTCTGCAATTCCACTCGAAATCAGACAGGTTTGACTGACATATACAACTACGTATACCCATGTTCGTCTGAGGTTTGTTTCTTTTTAACTGGCTTACTGTTAAGCCGACCTCGCAGTTGGGGACTAGGCAACGAATCAATAGCAAGCCACAACACGGTGCGATTATCATGTGAAGGAATCACGACTTGTCTTGTGGAATCCGTCGTTCCTTACTTCGCCAATCAACTACATGAGAGAACTACCACCGGCTACGAGGTTTGCCCCAGAGCTCAGATGCCATTGCAATTTCTACGCGTTTATTTACAGCCTTTCCCGTGAGAATATAAACCCGTGCTTCAGGGTCCACACAATTGGGTACCTAACCTGGCGGAGAATTCCACGCTTCAGCTTGGCCGCCACCTCGTCATCACAGCCAACAGCGCTTAGCATAAAGCGATTGCCGCGTCCTCGAGGCCGCCGCTCGGCTTCTCGTAGCGGCCAGCTTCTGCTTCGCGGCGCACCTTTGCTCCGCCGTCCCTTAGGCAGGTGTGTATGAGAGGCGCGCCAATCGCACAGGCCCGGGTTAACATCCGAATAATCATCCGAGTGTTCATTCCAATCATCATTCACATAACCGCTTAAATAAACATTCAAACAAGTGTTTCTAAAATAACGCGCTCCTTCGGTCGTATCGATGTAACTAATATTCCTTGTTAAAAATCCTTAAACACAGATTTTTACCTTGTTTTTATCTGTGTAATTTCTAAATTGCCACCATCTTGTATCAGTCAGGCGTAGGAAACAGGTTTAGCTCTGGGGTTATAAAAATGAGGGGAAGTGATGGTCTTGCTGAAGTCGCCAAGCACCACGTAATTTCGTGAATGTTAGAGGCATGCTGTACCCAGCGAGCACCAATTCTTGATTGCGTGCAATACTGTCTGAAATCTTATCATGTAGGATGCCTAACAAAGCTTGCTTCGAGGTTCTGGTTTAATATATCTTACCTAAACATGTGTATGCCACACAATGGCGGGAGTGTCTAGCCACAGCTGCGGCGCATTCATGTGGAGGGACGGGACCTGGAAGGTGGGGTGATTGGCACAGGCCTTATTCCGGTATCCTTACGACAACACATCTATTCTATGATTTCTATTCGTCTATCTTTCCGTCTGCCTATTATCAAACGGCCCAAAAGATGATTGGATCGCAACATATAACAGCAGCATCACCAGACTCATCGATCTGCGTTCCGTAAGGGTCTTACTTACATTGCTGCGTGCACAACAGCTCCATGTACAAGCCGGGCATCTACCCCCAAACAACCCTCCAATCGTTTCTCGCAAGACCCCAAACTCGCCGAGCGGTTGACTAAACAGACATCAAAGATCAACCAAAGGCCGGCGGAAGTGGGCCTCGAAACCTCGGCATGGACAGGTCACCCCCAAGGAGGAAGATAGGTGGGGGTACGAGGTAGGAGGTAAAGTGGGAGTGGCAGGCACTGGTGATAAAATGGATTCTACCCAGTTTTCTTCTCCCCTTTTGCCCGCCCATCTAAAAACTAACCTATCACAGCACCGTCCGGCTTCCTGTTTCGTGATGCCATTTGCTGCGAGTCGAGTCATGCTATCTACATACAGTCGAGCTCGAGGAGGTCCTGAATGGCGCGGGGTTGCAACGTCTACGCTACCCGACATGACCCCAATCGCCGAATTTATTATGGATTGCTTTCATACCTAGGTACACTTTAAGTAAATTAGGCCTCTCAAGAGGAGCGGTAGGAATATCTACCTTAACCTAACCTACCAAGTTTGTCGTTAAAAAGAGAATAATATCGGGCATACGTGTGTGTCGTATGTGTTATGTAAGTGCCTATCCGCTCGCTGGCTCTTTTATGTTGCATGCGAGGTCATATTACCTATATTTGTACGACTTTACCTTCTTTATTCATATAAGTCAGGTACTTCCCTCTTGGAGGTTGGGTAGTCAAAAACCATCGCCGCCTGACCGGACTTTCTCTTTTAACCTTCTTCTCCTGACTGGAAAACTCTATACTAGGAGATGAGATGAATTGAAGAGCATCAGTATAAATATTTATTTATATATATTCATTTACACCTATGCGCACAGCTCGCGCTCTAAGATAGCCCACGCCCTCTCATCTTCGCTTGGCTCCCCTCCATCCATCTTCGCCCCAGCAGCAGCATCGGCAGCATGACGACGACACAGCTATCAAAGGACCACCTCCGGGCCCGGTTCGTCGGCAAGACCCTCCACCAAGTCCCAACGCCCTCCGTGGTGCTGGACTTGGCAAAGGTGGAGGCGAACTGTAATATGATGCTCGAGGCGACCAGGAGACTCCATCTCAGCTGGCGAGCGCATATCAAGACTCACAAGGTCAGTGAACCAACCAACCAGCTAGCTAGTGGGCAAAAGTGTCCCCCCCCCCCCCGTCGATCTGATCGATCCGTCCAAAACGTACTGACATACATATTTCCCAGACCGCCGAGCTGACGAGGCTGCAAGTGGGCGACAATGATTCCACGCCCGTCAACATCGTCGTGTCGACCCTCATGGAGGCCGAGAGCGTGCTGCCGCTGCTGAAAGAATACCAGGGGCGCGGCCGCCAAGTCAACGTATGTACTTTTTCTCCTGTTCGCATTGTGCCGGTATATTTTATATATTCGTCTATTCTTATTATCTCTTCTTATTCCTTCCATTTGAATTCCCAGTTTCTTTCAAGGAGAATTGCACTATATAAGTATATATATATATGTATATATATCTTTTCGTCTCCCGCATCACGTCCCTCGCTAACGCCACGCCTCCCCCCCCTTTTCCCCGGCCGTAAAGATGCTCTACTCCTTCCCCGTGTACCCGTCCAGCGTGGACCGGCTCGCGGCTCTCTCGGCTTCCTTAGGCCCGGGCGGTCTGACGGTGATGGTGGACCACGCGGAGCAGGCGAAGCTGCTGACGCGGCTGGCGTCCAAGTCGGGCACGCCGCCGCGCGTGTTCCTCAAGGTCAACATGGGCGGCAACCGGGCGGGCGTGGTGCCCGGCTCCCCGGCCTGCGCGGCGCTGGTGCGCGAGCTGCTGCTCGCCGAGACGGTCGGCGCGGCCGTCTTCTGGGGCCTGTACAGCCACGCGGGGCACTCGTACGCGTCGCGCCGCGACTGGGAGGCCATGGGCGTCCTGGGCGACGAGTTCGCCGCCCTCTACGACGTCGCGCGCGCCGTGCGCCGCGACCGCCCCGAACACCCCCTCGTCCTCTCCGTCGGCGCCACCCCGACGGCCACGACGCTGCACCACCCCGACTTCGGCGCCGCCGACGCCGACGACGAGGACGTGGATGCGGACGTGGATATCGCGTCCCCGGCGCCCGGGCCGGCCCTCATCAAGGACCTCATGGCGCGCATGCGCGCCGAGGGCCTCACGCTCGAGGTCCACGCGGGCGTCTACCCGACGCTCGACCTGCAGCAGCTCGCGGCGCACGCCTGCGACGCGCGGTACCTGAGCGCGTCGGCCATCGCCGTCACGGTCCTCGCCGAGGTGGCCTCCGTGTACCCGGGGCGCGGCGCCGGCGGTGCCACCGAGGCCATCGTCAACGCCGGCAGCCTCGCGCTCGGCCGCGAGCCCTGCGAGGACCGCGGCGAGGTCAAGGGCCGCGACTACGCCGGCTGGGGCATCGTCATGCCCTGGGCCGGCGTCGCCAACGTCGTCCCCGGCCCCGCCTTCCCCGCCGTCCACGGCGGCTGGCAGGTCGCGCGCATCAGCCAGGAGCACGGCGTCCTCGCGTGGCGGGGCGGGGGCGGCGATGGCGAGACCGAGACGTCCCTGCCCGTCGGCCAGCGCGTCCGCATATGGCCCAACCACTCGTGCATCACGGGCGCCGGGCACCCGTTTTACTTTGTCGTCGACTCGCGGAATCGCGGGCGCGAGGACGAGGTCGTCGATGTCTGGCTGCGGTGGAACGGGTGGTGATTGTGGTGGGTTCGTTTGATGTGGTTCGATGCGATGTGATACCTATCATACCTCTATGATCGATGATCCCTCTTCTGTACCCAAGTCCGTGTCCTTTAAGTACCTAAGTTAGTGAGAGTTGCTCGTTTGTCCGCTCGCCCTTTATAAGGCATACCCGACTTGCTACCAGCCAGCTGGATTGGCTAATTTGCCGTGGCATTGATAAGGGACGGAGGGGGCCTTAGGTTATGAACACGAGACTGATTGGCATGAATACCTTGGTTAAGTAGTCCATTTAGTATCAGCATCGGCTTTGGATTCAGATTCAGTCGCGTCAATCGCAAATCGTAATGAACAGACGGCACACGATACGCCTGCTTTGACAAGTTGTGGACATCATTGTTCACTGCCACCTAAGGTCCTGTCATATCAATTGTGATGCCGACTGATAGGATATGTCAAGAAGCCTTCTTTACGGAATGTGGAATTCTACCCCCCTCCCCCTTCCCTACCCTTCCCTCCCCCTTCTCCTCCCCCCCCCCCCCCTTTTTCTTTTCCTCCTTCATATCGCTCTCAGACGAAAGGTAGAAAAAAACGTGAAAGAAGAGAAAGCCTCTCTAGAGAAAAAGTTCTACCCTTTCTTTTTTGTTCCCCCCAACACTCCTATCACGAAACCAACTCCGTACGCCAAGCCCCCTTCCCAAGAAAAGAACATATTAAAAAAAAAAGGCAAGGAAGAGGAGCTTCGTGCTTTCGTATAACCCCGTGATTCGTAAAGCCGCAGAGGTGATTTGATATGATATGATGGTGATGGCGAAGGCGCCAAGAATGCAGAGAGAATAGAGGGAGGACATGGCCAGAGGTCAGAGCAGGCAGAGATGAGATAGTCTACTTGCACCGCTTCTCGACGATACCGGCTCCATTCTCCTCGTACTCCTTGCGGGAGATCCACATCTGGTGGAACGTCCCCAGACTAGCCAGGATGCTGCCACCTATCCATGTACCAAAGCGGCGTTCCGTCGTGAGGCCGGCGGCGTGCAGCTTGATCTTCATGCCAGGGTGCATGGCCATGAGCTCGTTGTTCAGGCGGTCGTTGAAGCCGTTCAGAAGACTGGTGCCGCCGGTGACGACGACGTTACCGAGTAAGTTGGGCCGCAGGTCGACATCCACGGCGTTGAGGCAGGCCTTGATCAGCTCGGGTATTGTCTGCGCCTTGGCGCTGCCATCGGGGTTGGGGAAGGCGGCGTTCTCGTCCCACATGCCTTCCGATACGCGGTACCGCTGCTCTCGCCACATCTGGTTCGCGCCGTCGGGCATCTCGAAGACGCGACCCGGCTGTGACTTGACCAGCTCTTCGTTGCCAGGGTTGAGGTATCGACCCGGGCCCCTCCACACCTCAACGACAGACTCCTTGTATTCGGTGAGGAGACGCTCCTCTTCGTAGGCGCGGTACGAAGGTGTGAGCTCGAAAGGGAAATTCCGTAGCTTGGCTTGCGCCGGCGCACCGGCATCGACGGGGGTCTTGTTCTCGATCATGAAATAGGGCACCACGTTGACCTTGGGCTCGTTGCTATCCCACATGGTCCGAATCTGTTGCGAAAGCCACAGGCCGCCGATGGGAGATTTCTGAATGGAGCGCTTGAGGATCATGCCGTCGTGTATGGCGGTGACGCTCGTGTTGGCGCCACCGACGTCGATGACCAGGGCCGAGGCCTTGCCGGCGGCGAAGGCGGCGCACACGGGGGTCCTCGACATCCAGAAGGCGGGGCAGCCCCAGTTCTCCATGGCGATCTCGATGGCCTTCTCGCGGGCCTTACCCGTGTTCCAGGGTGCCTCGGTCATCAACAGGGGGTTCTCTGCTAGGGGTTTCTCGTGGGTCTCGACATCGTCCATGGCCACGTCGCCGTCGCCGTCGGCAGCCGGTTCACTCGGGCCATCCCTGATTGGGGGCACCTCGCGATCGGGTTGCAGACGCTTGATCAGCATGTGCTCCCATATCTTGGTGGCGGCGTCCCAGTCCTCGACGACGCTTTCGCTGCGGGACATGTAATTCTTCACCTCGAAGCCGGCGCGAGGGTATAGACACTCGTCGCCGAAGATGTCTCGGTACGTGGTCGTCGTCGCGTCTGGGTTGCTCGTCTTGAGACTGCCGTAGAAGGAGGGGAGGACGGACTTGGGGACATCTTCGCCGGCGAAGCCAGCGCGCGTATGGCAGTAGCCGGCATCGAGTACGAGGGCCGAGACTTCGTCTTTTCCCGGAGGTCAGCTACATGCGCATTTCTAAAATGAGTTCGCACGAGGCTCCATTGCTGTCACTTACCGCCACCGTAGACATCCAAGGGCGCCTGCGAATTCGGGAGAGGTTGCTGAGCCGCCATGACAAGGAAAGATGGGGATTATGAGAAGGGTGAATGGAGAGACGAGGCTAGTGAGATGGGATGCGCTCGTGGTGGGATGCGGTAAGAGGGGGGCAGAGAGAGAGAGAGAGAGAGAGAGAGAGAGAGAGAGAGGTGGTGGGGGAAAAGGGACGAGGAGAGGTTGGTTGGGTTTATCGTAGAGCTTCGATTGATCGCGTTGATGAGCTTGATTGAAGCTTTAACGGGTTCGCGTTGTGGCTGGTACGAGTACCAAGTACACCAAGGAACATGCATGTGTGGAGTCTTATGGGTACTATATACATGTACTTCGTACATGTACCTCTTGACGTTAGTGTACAAGTACTTCGTACCAGCCCAGACGACCACCCCGGTACCCACCCACGTAGGTAACACCATTTCCCGCACGGGGGACTCTGTCAAGGCTTGTAAGGCAGTTAACAGCCGTAAGAACATAAAGGAAAGACAGCGCCTCAAGCGCATGTCAATGCTTCACAAAAGAGTAGGTGCTTAAGGTATACTATCGTCTCTAGGCCTTGATTCAGAATTAGAAAGGCGTCTCAAGTGGAAATTCTTGGCGTACTGACAACTGCCCATATAAATTACACCAAAAACTTATGCAAGTACCTACTGTCAGATTGTAGATATCTTCAACTAACTTGCTCCTTAGTGGCGGATATAAACTCGGCATCCCAGCTTCTGTAGAAGAAGCAATATTCGCTCATGAATACTAAGGTTTTCTGTACCTCTTCTAGCCTAACGTGCGAGGGGATAAACTTGACAAAGTCGAGTCCTCAAGAGAGATGTGTGATCTTCGCCATCATCGAATTCGTCGAGACCATCAATAATCAAAGCAAGTCCGAAATTTTTTTTTCGCCATTCAAGAACTCTTGGTCTGCTAAGGCGAGTAGGGCGCGAAAACCAGCCAAAGCACCCACAACCCAACTAGGAAGTGATAGGCGCGTATCAGGGGAGAACAGCTCGAACAGGACTTAGCGATTCGGGAAGACTTTACGGACGAGTATATGAGGGGACCGTTCGGCTTCACTTGAGGAAAAAACGGTATCTAGTTTTTTAAGGCCAATCACACGATAAAGTTTCAATATTAAGATTGATACGAAACTGACCAGGATTTTCTCAGCTCTTGCCATACCAAACGACAGCATCTGGTCCCTGAAGAGCTGTGAATAGTTATAAAAAAAACTAACAATAACGCTCGCCAGACTTGAGCCATGTGAATCTAGGTTCGAGATGTGATGATATCTGGGGGTGTTGGGGGTACTTCGTGAAGAGGCTATTGCTATACGTAATGACGATGCCTGTGGTCCCTCTTCCTGTAAGCTGCCTTTTACCTGTTCCAGTATCCTCATTTAGTTGCGTTCAAATCCTACGATCAGATGAAGCTCCCTCACACTGCTCATGCTAGGCCGGTTAATGGCGCTTTTGTGCCAGGTAGTCTATCGATGCGGCCTAGTGTTGAACCGTGTAACGATTCAGAAGAGCAATGTCTGAACTGCGCTTCCTTTGCGTGTGTTTGCGCTTTCGGAATTTCCGCCGCGACGCACCGGCCGCTCGGGGGCGAAGGCTGTGTTTGACAATGTCGTCTGCCGTCTGCTGTCGCGAGGGAGCCTGGCGCCTGGTTTTTTTCCGAGACGACGGGGTGGAGGGGGGCGGTGGATCATGGGGTGGGGTGCTCGACGTGGAGTGAGAGGCTTCAGGTGTCGACACGGACATACGGACTGGCGGTTCATGAGGCGAAGGTTCTGGTACATCAGGAGGGCCTGGGGATGTTGGCTTGGATGCCTCAGCCACTCGGTCCTTTGTTGGAGCCTGGAGCTTCGATAAGAATATGATTAAGTCGGAAAAGGATCTGGCCCTCATTAATTTAAGGAATTCAAACCAAAGATCCGGAGGAGTAACAAATCCGTCGGGTGACATGTAGAAGTCAATACCCAAATCGTCGAGTGCTTGTCTGACTTCCTTAAAACGGGCCCACGAGCGCTCGTCCAGGAGGCGGTGGAACTCCTCACGTGTTTTGGCTTTGGTGGCAAGTTCTTTGACGTCCAAGTGGAAGGCTCGTGGACTTAGGATTGGAAAGCGAAGGGTGTTGTATTCATCGTGAAGACCTCGATAGAGCTCTTCCATTTCCATGTCGAACTTCCATGAAGGCCAATGGTAATCCTGCTCTTCATATAGGTCAACCTCACGCGGGCGGCCGAGTTCTTTCACCGCCTTTTTGTTCTCGACAGGTGTACCGGCCATGGTGACTTGGAAGTATGACGCTGGTTGCTTAGAAAAGGTGAATGAAACTCGAGTGACCAAGTTGAAATTGGGGGTGCCATAGGGTTGGCCGGACTACCTAAGGGATAAGTACATGCGCCCGACGTATGTAGGCCGAGCCTCTAGTCACGCCACACAGTCCAGCCGACACCGCAACGCTCGGATTTGGCTGACATCGTGAGGTCTCAAATTCACCACGACTATTGACCTCACATTAGAGCTTAACTCTTGCCACGCTACCTGTGCTGGGCTAGCTGACTGGCCAGAAACCAGCTCATTGTGAAACATGTTGAGCGTCTAACGTTCACTAGGATGAGAAGGTAATGTGTATATAATTAGATGCTTCATATTTTCGCTGCGTTCTCGCTGCCATGAAATCAATTCATTTCCTGCATTCCACCCGCGACCATGTCTCTCTCGGACCCATTCCCTGCATCTATTGGGAACGGCGTGGTCTTGGAACTCCAGGATTTAGACGAGAAATCCAAATCACTCGTTCCTACGGAACCTTTCCCGGCCGGCTATATTGAACGCCAACTAGAAATCGATATTGGAGCACAGACAGGAGCAAGCGAACGTGAAGATGTACAGACCCAACAAAACTGACCCATCTCCTTACTTCAATCGGCCGAGGTAAACTGTCGGGTGCTCTTCCAGCCTAGCGAACCTGATAGCTTCGTAATACCCGGTGCCAGATGGGTGACTTTACAACCTCTTCATGTCCAGGGACGGCCAGATCATTCAATTCATGACGTGAAATGTCTTGCTATTCACGAATCGCCGGAGCACACAAGCTATTCTATACGAAAACCACTGTTCTGTGATATATATCTCGGTCCACTTGAAGATTCCGTCGGCCTGATCAACAGATCAAATATTTCTCTGGACATTACCCCTTTGGCTTCTGGCAACCCTTCTAAAGGCGAGCCTAACAAGCCCATCACCATTCCGGCTCGTTCAGCGGGTACCCTGAAGCCTGGAGCTTGGGCGTTCAGTCAGGCTGGTAGATCTTGCACTTTCCAGGCCTTGGTATTCCCGTGTAGGTATGTTTTGGGGGTTGTGGCCGTCTCGATGCAGGTCGTTGCAGGACACAAACGAGATGCGACGACCAGTCAAGAAGATGCGACCAGTCGAGGGGCTGCTACCCAACCAGTTGTTGAGAATCCAATCTTGACCAGAAGGCTAGGTTGTCTCAGTGAAATGGTCACAGGGGAGCACGCACGTTTATACGCGCCAGCTGAGAATGAAGGCGAAATTGAAAGGCCTGAATTTTACCTCTCTCGAATGAAACGATTGGGGAACACCGATTCGGCTGTCGTATTCCAAGCACGACATTCTGGTTTTGCCGGACAGGTTATAGTGGTTAAGGCTCTCAAACCACGCTCTGGCCGTGACCTAATTTCTCGCGGGGGAAGCTGGGAAGCTGAGATGAGAGTGCATCTTCGTATACACTCTGTAAGTTATGATGCTGCACCATTAATGTCTACGCTCCTAACCCGGTCTAGGATCAAATCGTGAAGCTCCTAGGCGGCGATGCTCGTATCCACGTTCTATTTCTTGAGAATATAGATGCATGGGACTTAAGCCACGAAAAATGGTATGACCGCGATACCGATCACAAGTTTCGTGGGACAAGAGATCATGCCCAGTACATATTGTACGATATGGCACGAGCATTGCAATACCTCCGCAAGCAGGAAATCCTGCACAATGACATTAAGCCTCCTAATATTCTTTTCAATGGAAAGAAGGCCGTGTTGATTGATTTTGGACTAGGAACGTTCGATGGCTCTAGGGCATCTAATGGCGGAACTCCCTGGTACGTCCCACCCGAGTACTCCATCGAGTCCTTCGAGGAACAAAAGCGTGAGGCCCCATCCGATATATGGGCCTTGGGTATTGTGATGCTTTATGCTCTCCGCCGCATTAGGTTGCCAGAGGCCGGCCTTGATGTACCAAGCTGGCTTATAAAGGACGTTGGGACTATTCAGTCAGTGCGTGCACAAATGGGAAAGTGGCTCCGGAAAATGAGAGGAGAAGCAGAGGAGATAGCCGCCGAAGACAACAAATTGGGTGGTATCATAAGTCGAATGCTTCAACAGCGGTCGCAAGAGCGGATCACCGCCGATCAACTTGTCAGTGCCATGAAGGCTTTCATAGATCCAAAACCTCTAGTTTCCTAGGTTAGGTAGTTCTATACTTTGAAAGTCCCCTGCTTGGTCTCTGAAGCTCACGCTGTGGTTTCATTAAACCACAATTTGTGCTTCTGTCTATGCTGATTCTTATTTGCTATATCAGGTCTTTCTCCGGCACATGTACAGATATTATCGTACTTGTTAAACACTGTTGATGATCGATAATAAGCTGAGAGATTTATATTTTTAAAGTTGTTTAAAAAATAAAATTGAGGGTTTTAAATATGCCACTGGTTTGTTTTTCATGCACGCTGTAAATAAAAGAGATTTTTTACTTGTGGGTTTTTATTTTGACAATCTTACACTTGAATTCCATAGTAAACACATGTTAAAGCAGATCATCTAGAAAAAAGATTTAATAACCGGGCACCGTCCGGCCTAATACGTCCTGCTACATCGCTAACGGCCCGGTCCATGCCGCCATAGTGTATACAGCTTATAATACCATTATCCAATCATAATTAACTACTAAAATTGTACTTATAGGTTACCCAAGTAGTCCCATTATTGTGGCTATTAGAAAGGGAAGCGACTTTGAGCTGTCAGCCACTGTGCGTGTTGTCCCGGAGGATATTAAAGTTAGAAACAATCGTTGAATCTACCTAGAGACTGAGATGCCGATCTGAGTTAGGATTGCACCCAGCGCACTATCGCAGTAGGGCGGGCCCTTTTATTGTCATGATTTACCTAACCTTAGAACTTTGCACCTTTGCCTAACAGAAAAGACTGATTGCCCAGGATATCTGTGTAGACTTAAAAACCACCTTTAATACATTAACAACCTTAAAGCACCACCCACCTACTTCAATCTAACACGTGGAAAGTCGGATTTAGATTTGCGTGTCAAGTGAAAAACGATAGCACTGCTGAAGGTACTTTAGGTACCGTATGGCTTACCACCATCGGCGGTAGTCTTAAGCACTGTCAATCGCACCTGCCACAGAGTATCTGATAGCACCGTCGTTAAAGCCTGCTTTGGCAGCAAGCTTCTCCCAATCGACAACTGGCTTAGTGTTAAAGAATTCCTAACCTTTGGCAACGCTTATTACGTCGTTGGCAGTGATTTGATTGGAGGAGGTAGAGCGATCGGACGACATTTTGCGGTTGTACCAGGCGGGCGTATTCTTGAAGTGCAAGTAACATAAAGTAGGCACAGTATGGTCGATTGTCTCATACACATGATAGTTTCATATACTTGGTTTATATACCTAGCTTTATTAAATAGGTAGTTATATGTAAATATGCGTGCAGCCCCAATGTTCCACTTTTACCCGCTATGAAAGTGACGGAGCTGAGAAGGCATTCAAAGGCGCATCACCAATTCAACTATGTCCTTGCTCTTCGACGAGCAGGGCGACGACCTCCTGTCGGACAGCCAATCCAACGCGTCCTCCTTGAGCCACGACGACGACGGTGATGATGTCAACGACGACGACGATGATGTCGATGATGACGACGATGACGACAATGACGACCGACACGATCAATCGTCATTCCCCCCGCCGCCGCTGAGCCAGAACTACTTCTCCCCCCCGTTCTACGGACGACCGCCGACGCCGCTGCCGCCGTCGCCGTCGCTGACGTCCCTCCTGCGGCCGTCGCGGCCCACGACGCCCGACCCCAGCGACGACGACCTGCAGCCGCCGGTGCCGCGCGCGTCGCCCAAGGTGCCGACGTACGAGTACTACGGCTTCGTCGTCTACCTGTTCTCGTCGCTCACGTTCCTCATCTACCTGCTCTGGGCCTACCTGCCCTCGCCCATCCTCCACGCCCTCGGCATCTACTACTACCCGAACCGCTGGTGGGCCCTGGCCATCCCCTCCTTCATCACCATGCTCATCGTCTACATCTACGTCGCCCTGGCCCTGTACAACACCGAGGTGCTGACCCTGCCCCTGACCTCCATCGAGACCATCGTCGACGAGGCCGCCAAGATGGCCGTCATCGACGGCGACGGGCGCATCCAGTCGAAGGCGAAGGCGAAGGGCGGCGACAATGACGACAACGAACGCGGCCGGGAGCTGACCGACGAGACGGCGCCGCGGCTCGATTGGAAGGGCATATGGAACCGGGGCACCGATGGCGTCATGGATGTACCGCTGGCCGGCGTCTGCGAGGTCTTATACGGTGACCTGGTGTCCGAGGACGAAGATGAATACGAGAATGTGAACTGAAGTCGCGAGAAGCAGCAGCATCGTGGTCTGTGGATATAGTCGTGTGATGATACCCTTTTTTCTTCTTTGGCTTACTTGCAATGCATTCGACTGCTGTAATATTGAAATCCAATCCGGACACCGTGCATATCGGCGCCTGAAACTACAGTAGTATTGAACCACCTAACCTACAGCATGTTACTTACATGTGTGCGACTATTTTACTCTTTCGCCCGATATAATTGCTGTTTCAACTGTTCCAGGGGCGAATTTTCCTCTCATCTGGTAATGCTTCGCACCGAAGTTACAATATAAGGAACGCACTCGTACTGCCGTTGCACTTTACATGCTGTCGAATTGGCTGGCGTCCAGAATGATCCGTCCGTCCCACTTCGCCTCACAATCTCATTGGCTGTCGCAAACCTACCAGCACTTAACCTGCCGGGCCTCTTCTTCCACTCTTCACCTATACCACGTAGGAGGTAGTCGCCGGCGTGCGCACGACCAAACAATAAATAAATAGGCCAACCATCTTATGTCTTATCAAGAAACTCACTCGTTCCCTCACACTCTCGCATCAACCAAACAACCCCGAGGCAAGGCGAAGCGAGGATAATTACCCCCCTCTCTTCCTCCCTCCCCGGACTGGAGAAGATGGAAGACCTCCCCGTACGCCCCCAAGGCCTTCGGTTCCAGGCGGACTTCATAACAGCCGCCCACGAGGCGCGGCTCCTGCACATCTTCCGCCACGAGCTCGAGTGGCCCGAGGCCCGCAAGCCGGGCGCCCGCCTCTCGCTGCACTACGGCTACACGTTCGACTACCGCACCTTCGGCGTGGACCCCGCCATCCCCTATCGGCCATTCCCCGCCTGGCTGCGGCCGCTGATCCCGCGGGTCCGGGCCGGACATAGTAATGGAGACGGAGATGGAGACGGAGATAGGGGCGGGGAAGGGTACAGGGACCCCGACCAAGTCTGTCTGCAGCACTACCCGCCCGGCGCCGGCATCCCGCCGCACGTCGACACGCACTCGGCGTACGACGAGCTCTACGCGCTCTCGCTCGGGTCCGCCGTGACCATGAACTTCCGGCGGCCGCTACCATCTCCATCCCCATCTCCATCCCCATCCACATCCACACCTACATCCATACCCCCCTCCGCATCCGCATCCACGCGGCGGGAGTCGGTCGAAGTGGACCTGCCGCCGCGCAGCATGATGCAGATGTCGGGCGACGCGCGCCTGCACTGGGAGCACGGCATCCGCAAGCGCAAGCGCGATCTGCTGCCCGACGGCACCGCGCGCGCGCGCGAGGACCGCTGGAGCATCACGTTCCGCTGGCTGCGGGACGGCGGCGAGTGCGCGTGCGGCGACCTCGCGCTGTGCGACACGGCGCAGAGGCGCGCCGGCGTCGGGAGGGAGTTTCGGTGGAAACAGAAGCAGCAAGAACAGGAACAGCAACAGGAACAGGGGGAGGAGGAGGAGGTGGAGCGGAGAAAGGGGCGGGATGGGGATGGGGATGGGGATGGGAATGATGATAAGGGGCAGGGGCAGGGGGGGTGTGAAGTGAATAGGGGTCAACGACGCCAGCAGGAGAAAGAGGGGGGGCGAGAGGTGCGGGTACTTGGCGGAAAGGAAGGGAGTGACAGCTGTGACCCTGTAGCCATATCAACACAAATAATGAAAGGCACAGAAGAGCGTCAGCGTGACGAGAATGATAATATACTATTGTCTCCATCCTAGATTCCTTCGCGGGGGCGTTCTGGGTTGCCGCTTGTTTTCACTGGCCTCATCGCCGCTATGATTCAGACAGGTACATGGCAAGCTTGCTCTGCCCTACCCTATCTAATCCATGGCCCTATATATCCGGCACTGCGATCTTCGCGATATGACTCATTCGACTCTAGACTCGAATATTCTGGTCATCTTGTTCCGAGAATATGGGATCGGATATTCTTCTCCCGTGCATATATTTCGTCAACGGACATGGGCACCCGAGCGAGCGAGGCGACTTCATGCCGCCGAAAAGTAGGTCAGTCAGTCAGTCAGTCGGTCGGTCGGTCGGTTTCCCCCTTGCGCTGCTGTAATTCATATCTCCTCAGCGGCTTCATATCTCACACCTTACATCTCGCCACACTGCGCGATAACGACGTCTAAGTCCGGGACGTCGCGCCCCCGCCGACCAGTCTTTGTTCTCTCCATCTTAGCCACGACATCCATGCCATCGACGACCTTGCCAAAGACGACGTGCTTCCCGTCCAGATGCGGTGTGGGCACCGTCGTGATGAAGAACTGACTGCCATTCGTGTTCGGGCCCGAGTTCTGTTCGGACGCACGATGTATTGTCAGTCGATTCGAGTCGACGCTTGGCGATATACATATGATGATGTAGAGGAGGAGGAGGAGGAGGAGGAGGAGGAGGAGGAGGAGGAGGAGGAGGAGGAGGAGGAGGAGGAGGAGGAGGAGGAGGAGGAGAGTCAGGAGGAGAGTCTGCTTACCGCCATGGAAAGAAGGCCGCCCTCCGTGTGTTTCAGTGTAAAGTTCTCGTCGGCGAATGACTTGGTCCCGTAGATACACTACGATAGGTAGTAGGTAGTCGCGTCAGCATTTCTCATCAAGCCCGCTTCTTTTTCTTTTTCTTCTTATTCTTGTTCTTGTTCTTCCCCCCACCGAAGGAGGGGCACTCGGGAAAACATACGGTACTACCCGTGCCATCGCCTTTTAAGAAGTCGCCGCCCTGGCACATAAATTGCCCAATCTGGATATCGTCAGTCTCATCTCATTGCCGTACTTCCGGGGGTCGTGTATGAAACTGAGAAGGAGTGAAAAAAACTTAAAAGGGGGGATGTAAAACACAAGAAAAAGAAGAAGAAGAAGAGAAAAGAGAAGGGTGAGGACAGGAGAGGAGATGAAGGAGGAAAACTCACAACCCGATGAAACTTGCTTCCCTTGTACCCCTGGGGCTGACCACGGCTGTTCTTGGACTCGCCGGTGCAGAACTGGCGGAAGTTCTCGGCCGTCCGGGGCACCGTGTCCTTGAAGAGCTCGAAGGTGACGCGGCCTAGGGGCTCGCC
The DNA here is from genome assembly GCA_022578495.1 of Nemania sp. NC0429. Classification (NCBI taxonomy): domain Eukaryota; kingdom Fungi; phylum Ascomycota; class Sordariomycetes; order Xylariales; family Xylariaceae; genus Nemania; species Nemania sp. NC0429. The sequence continues at coordinate 969,241 of MU392155.1, read as the reverse complement.
TGTTCATGTGATTATTCTCAAGGGTCAGCGGATGTGAATTAGGCAGGTTAGAAAAAACTCGGAAAGAGAGAGACTGAAGAGGAAGAAGAAGAAAACGCGTCTTTACCTCCGATGGTGATGTCGAAGAACACCCTATATAGTATAAGATATAAGACAACGATCAGCCGTGAAATCGTCTCGGGAATGCGATGAACGGTCTCGCAAGACCGAGGGCAGTTATCTAGCTAAACTCACAGGGGATTTCCAGATGCGGGGAGCTGTGTAGGCGCCATTCTGAAGAGAAGCGGCGGAGCGGAATATTGAAGCCGTTAACTTTAGATATAGGTAGTTTTGAGTGACGATGGGAGTTGTGTTGACCAAACCTATATGTACTTCTTAATTGCAGGCCTTGCTTGGTTAGGAAGTACCTTGTGTTGGGTGATTGGTGTGAAAGCTCCGGTGTGGGCAGCAGTGGCGGCTGTAAAGAGCCGACGAGCAAACCCTGCACATCTGGCTGGGGTGGAATTAGTAGAGCACCAAGCTGGCGACAGCTGGCAACCACGAGCTGCCAATATCCAGAGTCACTTCGAGGCCGTGCAACATGTACAGAGATGAAGACGGACAAACTACAGACAAATCAAACGAATGATTCAAAAATGTGAAATAATAGGCATCCAAATTATGGAAAGTTTAAAATGACTCGAATGTTGAAGATGGACTCATTAGATATAAGGTAACGGGCGAGATCACCAAATGTATATGCGACAAATATGTACAACAGTGTAGGTAAGGCACTTTAGGTAATCCCTCCTAATCCCTCCTCATTCTAGCCGTCGATGGGACAGCTATACTCCTTTTCCCGGCCCAGATCATCGACCGTCCTCTGCCTCTCTCCTCCGCGCTGCTGCTGCTGCTGCTCCCGCAAGGCGTCCAGACACTGCTGGTGATAGATGTGTCTGCACGCGAGCACGACAAGCGGGCCGAGCGGCTGGTTGTTGTTCCGCGCGCTCGCGACGGTGGTCCCATTGTTACCTGGGCCGCCGCCTTCTTTATGGGAGCCTTCATTTTCATTCTGATCTATTGTGTCGGCCGAGGGATCACCCTGTGCTGTTGACTCGGTGCTCCTACCCTTGCCCTTCCCCACGTATGCTTCTGCCTGCTGTGGAGCATCCGCTTTGTTCTTTCCACGTGCTGTGTGCGAGCCGGGAGCGGCGGCGGCGGCGGCGATGGACTTCTTCTCTATCCGTCTCGCCGTCTCGATGGCCTGCTTCGCTTCCCAGGCCTCGAAGACGTTGCCTGAGACGCCCGGACCCCAAACTCGCCGGCCGCAGGCCTCGCAAGTTGACCCCTTGGGCCGCCATCCTCTCTGACGCAGCTCTACCGCTTGCTTGACGTTGACGAAGAGCTGCTCCTCTAGTAATCGGTTCGAGAGTTGCAATATGGACCGCTCGTAGGCATAGGCGGAAAAGATCGAAGTCAGCACAGCACGCAAATCGGCTAGGTTTGGCGATGTGGCCGCCGCCCGCGTCAAAAAGGCGCGAAGGATACGCAAGAATGTCAGGCTACCCCCAGAGGAGGCAACTAAATTATTACCAACACCAAGAGGCGCCTGGGCGGACGTTGCCGTGAGAAGAGCTGTGAATGTGTGCTGAACTAGGGAGCGTAGTAGAGCAACGAGCTTATCGGTATCTAAGGATGGGGAAGAGGCTTCTTCTTTTGACGTTGCGCGATTCTCGGGCGAACTGACCACGGTAGACAATTTGCGGGTGATTTGGACCGTGGTGTCGATAATTTCTAGCCATAGTTTCTCAGCCGAAGTGAGATCACTGAGGGCAGGCGAGGCTTGTCTTCGTTGGACGGCAATGACCTGTTTAGATGTCTTCATCTGGCCTTGGCACAACCATATACCCACATGTGTATACTTTTGCAATGCCCTCAGGAGTTCTTCAGCCGCCTCCTGCATATCAACCTTTTCTTGATCGCTACTTGTACTAGATAGCAAACCTTGAAGCGCTGACTCTAGTGTGTATAAATGCTTGGTTAGCCGGCCCATGGCATCGTGCACTTGCCCTTCCCGTGCCATGAGAATGACGGCAGCGTCAATAACACCGGTGTCTTCCATGGTTGGCAGTAGCTTCTCAAGCCTCAAATTCGTGGATTGAACCAGGCCAACATATGCTGATACATGGGTGGGGTTATATCGACACATGAGCTGTACGAAAAGCTCCGTAAACTCTCGATCCAGCGTGGTCTCTGGGGGCACTGGCGCTTCAGACTCAGGCTCCAAGAGCGCCTTTAGATATATGTATTGTAATTCCGGGCTAGCTTTTAGGGACTGGATGACGAATTGATGCAGCTCCGGTGCATACATATTCAACGTCTGGGCCGCTTGTGTCGCGTCTATTTGTACCAAGGTTCTTGAATAATGTTTGATAACCTCATGAACGTCTTGGATTTGTCTCTTGGTCAGGCTAGCTTGCGATTTGAGACAATCTACCAGGCAGTCAAACACGCCCTCCTGATCCTCGGGGTCTTCCAAGTACGTTTGAACTAACAAGCCGTACCGCTTGTCGTTTTTGTATATCCGTTTCAATACGCGATAGAAACACGCCTTCTGGAAGAGTGGTATCATTGGTTGTAGGTCTGGCGGCTGATACACAGAGAGGAGGTACTCTACACTCAGTTGGGCATCATCGACCAGATCCACACCTGGATATTCGCAGAGTCCGCCGATAATCTTATCTAGCGTTGATCCGGGGATGATGAGGTACTGCTGAAATTTTGGTAGATTCCGCGCGATGAACATGTCTAGATAGATGGTGTCTTCAGGGGCAAAGTCATGGGGATTCATGATCTCTAGCAGAATTGACACGATGTATTGGCGGTCGACCGTCATACCAAATAACTGCTCCTCGGGGAGATCCTCTTCAGTATTGCGGTTAAGTCGTTGTTCTGGAGTTTCATTGAGGAAGGCGTCTTCGAAAGCCTCATTCAGCGCACTCAGGAAACTGGGAGCGTCGAGCTTCAATATCATGCGCAAATAAGGGAATGGCGACTCCTGTGCTTGAGATGGACGAGCTAGGAATTCTTTGCTGCTGCCTTTGGGCCATTTGATGGTGCCTCCAGAGAAGAGAAACCAGTAAAGCTCAGACTTTGCTTTGAAGGCTAGCTCTTCATTGATCATCTCTCCCGTTGGATAGATTCTGCCTGTTAAGGTATATGAGAGATAGGGGAAGATTTTGAGAGCATGAACATTGAATATCTCATCGTCTACCGTGTTTCCAGATGGTCCGTATTCGCCACCTTGCATTGACGGCTCGAGCAGGGTTAGAAGATCGATAAGGGGCGTAATATAGTCATTTAAAGCCTGGTTCCACACGTATATCAAGGCATCATAAAGACCATGCTGCTTGCAAAGCAGTGTGGTCTGATCAATGTCCAGAGTGGCGGTCTCCATGTGGCAAATCATCTCTTCCAGGCGACTCTCCCAGCCTTGGGTGACGAAATGCGTCACCATCGCCTTGACGACGGTTGGCGGTGCCGTCCTAATCGTTTTCTCCAGTATATAGGGTTCGAGAACCTCAATAAATATGCCCTCGATGCCGCCATCTTCAAACCACTCGTAGACTTCATCAAAGAGGAAATCCGTGTCTCCTACACTCTGGCATGCCACGAAGCAAGTTTCTGCCAGCTCATGCATGTGCTGGTCGTCTGCTGAGGGGCTGTGCTTCTGACGTTGACCTAGCGCGTACTTCAAGGATGCAATCATAATCTCCATCAGTTTGTCTTGCACTATTTGATGCCTCGAAACCTCATCTTCCGGTAATCCAATGGTCAGCTTATTTGCGTCACCTGTATAGTATGAGGTTGCAAGTTGAATAGCGCCAATATAGTCGCCATTTTCCATCAGCACGATGAGGCGGTCTGCCCAATTCGACAGTGAGCCGATCGAAAGATCGTTAAATCCTAGTAAGAAAAGCCGTCCCTTGTAGGTCTTGAGACTCATATAGAATGCGTCGGCAACAACACCATGCATAGAGGTGTCCTCCTCGTCTAGTTGTTCCACAAGGGCGTGTAGTTGTGTCGAAAATAGGTCGGCATGATAAATGTATTTGTGGATGAGATCAAAAGCCTCGGTCATCCTCATCGAGCGATCCTCCAGGATAATCAAGCGCTGACTGATCGTTAAGACAGTCAAGACCGAACGACTCAGCCATTGCACCGCGACAATGGGCTCCTCGCATTTCCAACGACTCCGAGCCTTGAACTTGAGTGTTGGTGGTTTATCCTTGTTATCGGAAGGCATTTCATCCACGTCTAGCACGGTCAAAATATTAGACCAGCAATAGACAAGTTTGACTTTTGACATTGTGCTGCCTGTAATAGGGTCGGGCACTTTCAACTTGACCGCAGGGAACCATGCCAGACAGCCGCTCATAGCACTGTGTGGCGCCACGTCCTTTGGTCTTGCCGACTTGTGTTGAGTCTGCGCAATTGGTGTTGTTGATACAATGACTAAGAGGTAAGGAGTGAGCATGGCCGTGAGACCCATTGAATCTGTCGCACGTTCAACGTTTCCAAGGGGTAGGGGTGAGAATGCCAACACGGTGCTTGGTTTCAAGGGCTTGCCGATTGGCGCAGGCGTACCCGGATAACGTCCAAGTATTCTCACCGTCTTCACCTTTCTGCCGAGCGAGCCAGTTCCACGAGTGGCCAGATGAGAGAAAGCCATGCCACGATCATCTGCCGAGACCAAAGCAGTGTGTCTGGTTCCTAGGAAACCAAGATGCGTGACAGCTACATTGGGCATGTGACCGTCCATTTCCCGGCTCTGTGATTCGGACGGGTCTTGGTGGGATATGTGTAGAAAAGGACGGGACGCCCGACTTGTGTCCCAGGTGAAAATGCTTCCATTCGCATGACCAGCTCCTATCGTCGTATGATCTGCTGATATGGCGATAGCGGTGATCGACCCGGATTCGACGGCTACATGGCATTAGCACATACTGAGACAAAATTTGGTCGAATTGGCGGAGATGACTCACCTTTTGTGCCTGGTCCGATGATCATTTTCAGATTTTGGTGGTAATCAAACATTAGAATTATGCCCTTGGTGGTGCCCAAAACGATGGAATCAGAGATAGCTATACAAGTAGGGGAGCCAAAACGGCGCTTCCCGGCTTCCGAAAAGGCCTGCCCATTGAGTTTCTTCAGCTTTGTCCATCGCACGACCTCCCACGGTGGCGAGGGGGTTTCGGTGTCGCCGGAATCCAGCAGAAGCTGGCTGCTCAGGGACACATTTCTACTGTGGCCCGTGAGAAAAGCAGGAGACGAAGGGCGTGGCGAAAGGGCGGATGGCGAGGCTATGCGAGATTGAAATCGTCGATCGAAGGGTCGGAAGGACGGGGTGGGACTGCTGAGCCCGACTCGCGACACTATCGACGGGGGGACGCTGCTGACGAGCGACGACGAGAAGACGGACCCCTGCGGACAGGTTAGCGAGACATCGCAGTGTTAACCAGAGTATTGGCCCGAGTGTTGGACTGCATCTCTCACCTGGACGGAAGGCGAGTCGTCAGGCCCCCCCGACAGTAACGAGTTTATCGGACTGCCAGCTCGCCGAGGTAAGTCGTCGATGGATGAAGCCTCGTCGGACGCGTCGGCTTGTTCCCTGAGAAGCTGGCGGTACCGACTGGCGGCGACAGAGCTGGCTGGGGCTCCGGACAGATCGGAGGCATCCTCATCTAGCTCTCGCTCCCGCTCTTCCTCGTCCAGCGACTCGGCAATATGCCCGTGATCAAGATCCTCCTTGATGGTGTCCTCGTCACTCGAAGATGCTGCATCCCCGGCTGGCGTCAGATCAGGCTGGTCTTGACCCATGTCCACATCTTCGTTCTCCGCCGGCGGTGTGCTCATCGAGGCGGTTGTATGGGGCACATGGCTTCAGGATGGAGTCTTCGCAATAGGAATAAGAAGCGCCCGAGGGACCGCAGAGAGCGGCACGAATCCGTCGTTGTCGGGTTCGAAGTTGCTCTCTTCCAGCGTCACGGCCACGGTGTTGGTGCGCGTCAAGCCAGGGACGGGACTCAGAGGTCGAGCTCACTCAGAGGCAATCTAGGCGTGTGGCATACATGGACGGGCCTAAGTATAGTATTTGCGGACGAGCACAAAGACGTAGAGAGCCGGCGATTCGTCGTAGTCCGGCAGGATCATATGCTGTTCCTTTCGCACCGTCTTATCAGTTCCAATTGGTGGTGTAGGAAGTATTGTCGCATATTCCAGTTTCGAGATGGGCACATTAGTGTATAAGTACGAAGTGGTACATACGAGGTGGTACAGCTTCAGGTGGGCGCAGCGCTGCGCAGACACTAGGACGGTCTTGTCCAATGAAAAGCTCTCACGGTTTACACTAGCGTGGACGTAGGTACTGCACTATCTGTATTAGGTTAGCCCATTCGTAAGTCGTCTCTAGCTTGATCAATTAGGTAGGTACCAACGTCACAACAGCTACTTAGTGTGCATCTGTCAATTGGCAACTTCGAAGCTTCAACACTTGATGAAAAACACTTGATGAAAAACACTTGATCAACACCTTACCAACACTTCGTCAACGCCTTGTCAACACATGCTCCGCCACCGAACACGAATATCACCACCGCGAACCCCCCGCTTCTATTTGTACAAGACACTATAAACACGAAAAGCCCCTCGGCACACTACTCATGGCCTCCATCGGCCCATCACTGCCACCACACCTTGCAAAGCGCAAGCGCACGCCTGAGGATGAATCATCTTCAGACTCGCCCCCGGCCAAGATACGCGCCTCAGAGAGCGCCCAGATCAACAGAGACGAGATAGGATTGGAAAGCGACAGCGACAGCGACGACGGGTACGGTCCTTCGGCTCCAGTCGTCCCAACCACGCGCCAATCGATAGGACCGTCTCTACCACCTTCGATAGGGCCCACGCCGCCACCGCCGCCAACAGTCTCAACACAGCCGAGGGCCTCACAGAATAGAAAGAGCGCTGCCGCGTTAGAAAGCGAAGATGATAGGACCAGCAGGCCCCTAGCACAACCACAATCACCCACCAACATCACCACAACAACAACAGCCACGAGACCCTCGTTAGGACCCGCGGCTCCCCAAGCCAACACAGACGAGATTCGCCTCGACAGCGAAGACGAAGACGACGTCGGTCCAGCGCCGCCAGAGCCGAAGCGCATTCACGGCCCCGCTCCCCCACCAGCAGCCCTCTCAGAGCGACCTCCCGCAGCGCCAGACTCGGAGACGTCCGACTCAGACGATGACTACGGCCCGGCCTTGGCCTCTTCCACCTCGCACCAACAGCGCCAGGCCCGCGCCCGCGCCCTCGAGGCAGCCGAGGCCGAGGCCGCGGCATCCAGAGGGCCGAAGCGCGACGACTGGATGCTCGCGCCGCCGACCGCAGACGGGTACCGCGCCGCCGACCCGACGAAGCTGAAGGCGCGCCGCTTCAACTCGGGCCCGCGCGCCAGCGCAAGCGGGTCCGGCGGCGGCGGCGGCGGAGGAAGCGAGATCAGCAGCATCTGGACCGAGACGCCCGAGGAGAAGCGCAAGCGTCTCGAGAACGCCGTGCTGGGCCGCGACACGGGATCCGCGTCCGCCAACCCCCACCGCTCCTCCCACGTCCCTTCGAAGGCCGGGACGAAAGAGGCCGCCGCCGAGCAGACGGCCCGCATCCAGAGCTTCACCGAGGCGACGCGCGGTCGCAGCCTCTACGACGAGCACCAGGCGGCCCGCGCGAGCCGCGATCCGGGGAACAACAGCAAAGGTGCTACGTCGTCGTCTGCAAAGAAGAGCTGGGTCGACGAGGAGGACGACGACCCCAGCAAGCGCGCCTTCGACAGGGAGAAAGACATGAAGCTCGGCGGCCGCATCGGGGCTTCGCAGCGGCGGGAGCTCCTAAACAAGGCCGCCGACTTTGGCGGCCGCTTCGCCAAGGGGAAGTATCTATAGCTCGCTATCCATAAGTATGCCGGATATGTGGATATGTATATATGTTTTGTCCGATAGCCTACCTGCTGGATAATAACAGGAATATTTGTCGATTCAAGTGTTATGTGCTAACGGGAGGAACTGAACGGATTGAACCGCATAGCTACCTACCTAAGTACCTAAGTAGGTAGGTGGGTAGTCGGCTCACTTCTTGCTCACTCGGTCCCAGGCCCCCAAGTCTCCGTCTGTTGTCTCTATCTCCGTCTGTGTCCATGTCTACATCTACACATACCTACCCTCAAACATAACGTCGAGACGCGCAACCGGCTGCGTTGTCCGCGGGCGATATGATATCAGCCCCCTCCAGACAACACTTAAAATATGAGATGTCCAGCCCGCAGACGGCCGACGTTCTAGTGCATAAATAACCACCTCAGCCGGAACATACTATACCTCTGTGCAAGTAGGGAAGGGAGAGGGGCGTCGTTCCCCTTAATTATAACGCGATAGAAGAACAATATCCCTCCTTGCTGATTCCCGAATATGATGTGCCTACCATACACACACTAGACTACGAGATACGCCATGGCAAAGACACATGTCTATGGGTAAGCAGGTAGATTAATCAAGTAGACAGATAGGTAGACAAGCAACTCAAATACAAACACGTGCACGCCAAGACGGAACAGCTCAGTCGAAAGGGTTTATATTTACCTCGCGACTCGACTACCTATCTAGGTCATGAAGACCAGTGATCTTGGTTTGCTAACATGGAGGGAAAATCCGCAGTTCTGTCTGTCTGTCTGTCTCTTCCTTCCCTCGCCCTTCCCCGCCGCGGCCGAGGTGTTCAACTCCCCGCGTAACCCGCACTGACTGCCGAGAGAGAGAGAGAGAGAGAGAGAAAACAAATACTATACTCCCTTCAATGCAGTTTCATTGGCCGGAAGCCATTTCCTCCGTATATCGACTCATCCTTTCTTCTACGGTGAGCCAACTTGCGGAGCAACTTTAATAAGATTGAGAGTGAAAGCTTCCATCGATGCCCGAAAATGCCTAGATGCCAGTTCCAAATCCGTCAAGCAACCCGTCCCCTGGCAGGTTGGTTCGAATGTGCATGCATTAGATCATTAGAAGTGCAATTCATTAGAGATGAGATCCACGTCCTTGCTGATAGTTCTTGGTTATTCTTATTGCTCGCCATCAAGATGTCTGATGAGCGTAGCAAATATGCTTGCTCCTCAACGAACCCCATGGTTCGTGCTGTTGGTGGACTCTTATATACTGGCGAGGGGAGTAGTTATCTCGCCCATGTTCCTATTCAGTGCTCGCTAAAACGACGATGGTGGGTATGTGCGTGATTGTGTAGCTCATTAGATTCGTCTTCGCGTAAAAGCTACCGAGAATCAATGTCTTGAAATTGCATGTGTGCGCGTGTATAAATCAACGAATTCAACCACTCAGTTAGGCGGAGTAGTTGACGGTCGGACACCCGCTTCCAACTGAGAGGGTGATGCTGGAGCGGGAACGGCGCCGGTATTGGGACGGCTTGGATCCGCTCTGGCAGCCTGTGCTTCCACAGCTTGTACTTCGCGATTTCTCATCGCCCGATCTAGTACGAAGGGCGGGAATCGGTTTCGAAACCTTGTTAGGAAATTACCATGGTTATCCCCGGGCGTCGCATGATGAGAAGATTGTGTTGCCTGCCGCCGCGCCCTGTAGTAGCGATCCACTTGAGCCTGATCTCTCTCTTGATTCTCGAAGTTACTTGGAAATATCTGGCGAGGAGCATCGCGGAAGTGACTCCAAGCAAATGATCGCGCAGGTGTTCGTGGATAATTCATACGGCCGATATTTCTTGAAGGATCAGGGTTGGCAGCGGGCATATGAGGATCCCGAGCCTCGCCCTCAGCAGGTTGAGGACGAGCCTTGGGCGTGTAGTAATCCGCTTTGCAAAGAGGACAGCAGGCCCTCCTATTTGTCAACCAGGGATCTAAGCAAACCGCGTGAAATGCGTGCCCGCACGTCAGGCCACGAACGTCGTCGTTGTCTTCAAGCGTATCAATGCAAATAGCACAAGTGTCGCCTGATGATCCCATCATATCTGGATCCAAGGCATGGTTGATATGGTCGTCATCGTCCTCGTCATCATCCTCGCTCATACGATGAAGAGAGTCTTTGGCTAACGGGGTTTCAGTCTCCGGAACTGTCGCCCTGGTCGTATCATTCGTGGGACTGGCCGTCGGAGCAGCGGCTAGAGGGGTGGTGTCCGGAGCCTTGTCACCAGATTCCGCTTGATCTTTATTGGTTGTTTCTGGCTGGGTTTGGGCAACATGGTCGGGCTCGCGAACGGTATCAGTGGCCGGCTCGGTGGTAGAGTCGCGACGTTGAGGGTCTGGTTCCACCGGAACGATTCCTTCTACGCTTCGAACGCTGTTGGCACGACTGGGCGGTGCTGAGATACCACCTGTGGTAGGTAATCCTTCCCTCCTGCGCTCCAAGACCCACGTTTTGTACTTGACCATCGGAAACTTCTCGTTCACTTCGTCCATGGTCATCAGCTTCTTTTCGCGGCGGCGACGGTGTGGCCGTGCGGGCATGTTTTGCAAGTCGATGGGTTCGCCGTTCTCATCAAGTCGTGCCAAGGCACGGTTGCGGGCATTGTATCGAAAGCAGTACTTAACACCCACGATAATCCTACACATGGCATTAGAAATTGACTGCCCTCTTGATGCTGCAACCGAGTTAGTGCTTACCATAAGTTCGTAAACACAACACCGAAGCCAAGAGCAACGAAAAACAACAGAGGAGAGCTTGAGCCTCCTCCTCCATTGTCTTTCTTGGTGTCAGTCGGGGTCGGGGATGTTGCGGGGTCTACGGAGCTGCTCATCGCAGGCGGTAATGAGGGACTTGGTGTCACAGAACCGGTCTGCATGGCGGAGGTGGTGGCCTGTCGGACATGATACTCGACTACTCGAGCTACGACGTGGGCGCCATCCACAACGGCCCGGTTGAAGTTCTCCATATTGAATATCTCTTCTGGCTAGCAGAGCGGTCGGGGATGATTAACGATGCGATGACGATATCATGTGGATGCTATATCATAGCCACCACAGACAAGAAGAGGGCGAGGATAGCGTCAGACAAAAGGCGATCGGGCTGTGTCGGTCGAGGACTCGAGGACTCGAGGCTCTTTCTGAGAGATCTGTCAGGCCGGCGCAAATATCTTGCTCATCTCCTTTTGAAACACAAAAACGGTCGCCCAATCAATCGGGTTCCTATTGGCAGCCCAACCCTCGCCAGAATATCCCACGCAATCAACACGCAATCGAGATTGACAAGCAAGGCCGGATCGAGTGGGCGATGAATTGACGGAAGTTGAGCGGTAAGGGTCGGGACCAGCGGATTGACGAGAATGACCCGAATGACCAATGCTTCTCCCGTCTTGCTCGAATGCGGAGACTTCGCCTTGCTGAGGATATACCGTCTCTATGACGCTAGCTTGACTTGACTCGACCTCAACTTTGCAGGCTGTACTGCGCAGAGACGGTCTGTGGAGAAGAGGGTTGGTTGCCGACCAAGCAGCTCGAAAGTGAAATGCGAGTGAAACGAGATGAAGGGGGGAACAGTGAGGAGATATGGGTAGGATGGCTGGCTACTAGGTACCAACGTACCGATCTACCTTAGGTACATTTAGTGTTGATACCTTAAGTGTACCTACATAATGTGTCTGCAGACCCACGAAGTAGGTACCTGCCTCAGCTGTACGAGACATACAGTACATTGTAGTGGGTACACGAAGTACGTTCGCAGAGTACTACTCCCCTAAATCTCCGCAACGAGATTAGTACGACCCCCTAGCGCACGGAATAAAACCGGGGGCGGATTGGCACTTTCCAATGGCGTTGGTACACTAGTGCTGATTTGGTTGGTGCATAGCCACCCCAGAAGTGTGATAAGTACTCAAATACTCGAGGGCTGGCCAATAGACGCTCCCGAGAGACCTGTGGTCTGAATGGAGAGAGCAGGTACAGTAATACTCAGGTAGCATGGCGGTACTGCTTTTTGTTGCGCAATACGAAGTATCTATCACACTGATAGTAGGTAGTATTGATATGCAGCCCTTTCGTCTTGATGACGGTCATACACAACAAAGAAGCATATTGATTCCCTGATATTTAATTTTGCCTTACTGGATACCAGTACATGTACTCAAAGAACTGATCACATCTGTGCTACAGTGTATAGTGCACCACCTACTACCTCACTTATACCTACAGATACGCTAAGGCTGTCAACTTTAGCAAGTCTCGAGTACCTTGAGTGCCTTAGCTAAATTGAAGATGTAGGTACTTTACATGTAGGTACATGTGCAAAGATTCGGGTAGGTGCCTCTTACATGTTGTCTTATGAATTACTAGGAATACCCTTTTACTTGGGGCTCCTTATTTACTTGGCTATCTTTGAAGCTATAACTCATTCGAAGCTATTATTGTTGATAGTCTTCCAATTTATTATTTGCACACACATATAGCAACAGATTCAGTATAGGATCGGCCATCTATCTGACTGACTTACTCATGGTTGAAGGAGTGTATTAGTGTAGTGTAGAAGGCCCAAGGACAGCCAAGTTCTTTAAATACCTTCCTACACCACAGTACCCAGGTACTTCGTAGGCTAGATGAGTCTAGGTAAACTTGTAGTCCTGTAAGCCGGGGAATCCGAGGACCCGACCCAGTTGTAGACTAGTGGTATCCTGCACTGACACGGTTGTGGGCAAGATAAAGACCAATAAACCTGCCAAACGTTGAAACCCGGGTTAGACATCGACACTAGTGTTACTTATGGATATGTTTGAGGTTTCTAAAACAAGATCTGAGTTGATCCAAGGTTTGAGCGAAGGAACTCTCTAAGGCACCGGCAAAGAAGCCATTAAACAAGTCTCTCTCAATGCACAAGATAAAACCAAGACAGGAATAGCAGTACGATACTACCTAATAAGTACTTAGGTAAGTGGTATTCCGCTATAACTGGTCTCGGGAAACACTCGGCATGCACCAGCAATATCTATCATCAGCTCTGCATCAGTCAGGCGGTATATACTTTCTTGTGGCGTTATTACTAGTAGGTAGGAGTAGTTACCACAACTAGTATAATGAGGTATGTGCTTTTTTTTCCTTTGCAATAAACCTGAAATGCAATCCTGAAAGAGCTTGTTAGTTGCGGAAATACAACTACAGCATCGGATTGCGGCGACCAGGGGAACTTGGAACAAATCAAAACGAATCCGTGTACCTACGCTGCTCTGCTACGCTACCTACCACATCATGACATGCTAGGACCTGACCAACATCATCATATAACCCCCCTCCCCTGCATACCGCAGCATGCCGATGGGAGTAACAGTGTTGGTATACCTACCGTTAAGGAGGTAGGTAAGTATTTTGGGGAGTCTAGAATGGCAGCCGATTTTTCAGCTCTGCCAAGGTGCAGTGGTAAGATTCCCTCAGCTTTCATTTCAAGACGCTAGAGCTGAGGGTTGTCACCAATCGATCAATCAATCACTTGCATTCAGTCTGTGTACTATTATCCAGTGAGTCGCTCTTGGAGTTCACAAGCGCCATGCGTCTTTCTTGCCTGACCTTCAACATCCCGCCACCTTGTCGCCCTAAAAGAGGAAAGACTTGCCTATTTCAAATTGGTGTTGAGTAGGTTGCAACAGCGGGTGGCATTCTCTGTCCCTACGTCCTTAGTCTACCAAGATAGTGTAGATGTACCCCGCTGCTCAGTCCATTTCTCTTTGTTCGCCTCTTTTTGAGCCCGTTTCTCGCAATGCGGCACTTTTGCACGTCATACGGTTGTTTCTGCCTATTAATTAATACATGCTCGGATGCCGTATCAGAACCGTATTATTAAGGTCTGGTCATCTCAGAAAATGTGCTACTATTCTTCATGTAGAAACTAGGTAAACCGTCGTAATGCCTCGCCCAATCCTTCCCTGTCATCGTCGCATCCCACGTCGGCAGAAGGCAGATCAAATCCAGCCCCGGTGAGATTCCTATCTGGCGCTTGTAGCCTACGGTCTACCTTAATTATACCAGGCTTCATGCTTGCTCTGGCCAAGCCTGGCCTGTTCTGTACCACACTCATACTACCTACACGTGTTCTTCAAAAAATCGCTATGCGAACCAAATGAGCCACCGTCGTGGTTCTGGGCTCCGAGATTCTAACTGGTAGAACGCGTTAGATCATGCGTTTGACCCCATCGGCCCTCCAGCGTATCAGGAGGCCCGGATGCATGTCAACAACGTCACGATGAGAATCCCTCTCGCGGGAATAAGCGACAACATATGGACCCCCTACCCTATCACTTGATATTCACAATACCTACCTAGGGAGAGAGTGCTCTGCTCACGTTGCAGTTTCCCAGGAGCAGAGAAGTGATCTCATGATGAGGAGATAATGATAATGATGATGATTGTTATTGTTATTGTTTTTGTTTTTTTTGCCTCGCGCTCCGTCCTGCATAACATATCACCCACCTCCATCTATGCAGGGCGCGTCTTACTCCGGGACCCCTACGAAAAGAAAATGCCAAACGCCTCCTCATGGGCGCATTGGGAAGGGGGCTAGTTTAAGTAATTCCCGGTTTACCTTAGGTACAGCGCCCGCACCTGCACCCCTAGTCGTCAGCGGTGCGACTTCACGACTTCGGCAGGATGAAGTAAACCTCCTTCTGACAGTAATTTCGCAAAAATAAAAAGAACCATATGATGTGCCCAAAAAATCAACCGACAAGCCACCCCATCTCATCCCATCCCACCCAGTTTAAAATCACCACATGCCACTGGCACACCAGGGGGGGGGTTGTATGCGAAACATGCCGACTTGGGGTAGCAGTGGGAATATTGTACCTGCCAGTGACTAGTTGCATGCCTATCTGGGCAATTTGATGGGGTTTGTGGCTGTGTCTGTGTCCGCGTCCGCGTCTATGTCTTTATCTGATAATACCTACTAACATCATGCACGCCCTCAGGTGTGTCGTCTGATGCACCGTCGGATGCGGGCGCCGCCGCAGTTGTGCCAATCGCCCGCCAAGGCACATGGTCCTGTATTTGTCAACCGATACCTAGGAGACGGCCACTAGGTAAATAGGTACCTAGTGCATCAATCATTACGAGGACTGCCAAACGAGGTGAAAATGGCAGCTGCTGTCTCTCGGGCGCTCTTCGTTAGATCCGTGTTATCCACGGAGTTGATTTCCATCAAAAGACCTCCGGGCTCTTTCCCGCTCAGAATCCCGTCGTCTGTCGAGGATGAGCCCTAAAGTCGGTCGGATGTGTCGGACCTCTCGGAAGTGGCGGTTTCGGATCTATCCACCGGGCTTTGTACGAAGGAGTAGAACTCGGGATTGTTTCGACCCGAGACGGTGGCAGCACCGACGAGCAGCCTTTAAAGGCTGTCAAAGCTACACTAGCAAGGTAAAAATACGAGATCCAAGCCACCACATTACGATTCCCAGAGGGCGGCAGCCCTTCGGCAGCTAGAGGGTAGAAACGGCTCTGTCGTACATAAGCCGTCGCCCCCCTTTGTGCAAGTTTTATATGCGCCTCGGGCGAATGTAGTATGACAGTTCGAATAATATTTAGCTTTTTATTAAATAACTATATCACACGTGAGCTGCTACATCTTGAAAGCAGGTTGTAACTTGTTGTGTTCAGTAGGTTGTAATTAGCAGGTCAGAGTACGCAAGGCTAGGACAACCGATCAGTTAAGTCCTGCCGGGTTTCATACAATGGCCTTCTTCGAAAATTCTCGATGATGCACTCCTTCGTCTCGAGTCTATCATCTTCACGGGTGCGAATAAGTCCGACTGTTTCTTCGCATCGACCGAAGTGTTGACTCGGATGATCTTCAAAGCCTCCCTCCGGCGGATGTTGAAGCTCAACTAGATTACTCATTGCCTGTGTCAGCGTCTCGATGGTTATCATCAATAATTAAGGCTAGTTGAAAAGTGACAGCCATAGCCTTTAGGTGTTCCGCAATAGAGGTTTTTGACTCCGTAGTCATCCGGTGCTCAGATCGAGTGCGACGTCGCCGATGCTGCTGATGAACTCTTCGATGAACATCCATCATCCTTCCCAGCCAATGCGTCCTCAGCAGCAAGCCGAACCTCAAGGCTTATATCCAGTTCCAGAGACCTCGCTAGTTGCCTTGCCTTCCATACTTGAAACTACGGTTCTAGTGTGGTCTTTCGTAGCCTGTGGCTAAAGCTCAGACGACACGCGCGAAGGGCCGTCGTCGGCGACGAGTTCCACGAATTGAGCATCACCCCGACGACCGGGTTGAGACACCGCCCTGCCTAAACGAAGTAGATGTCGCAATTACTTCTCTGCACGCTGAGGGCGTGACTCTTGACGGTGCTCTACGAAGCTCGCTTTCATATCTTCTTCGCGTAATAAATCCATGTCGGCGGCTGTAGAACACAGCGAGCAACTCCCACATATTTGCTGGAGATGCCGATTTCGGAGGAAGGTGTAAACTTGGTGATGCGTATGGTTAATATACTTATTAGCGTGTTTCCCGTTCAAGTTCAATGTTGTCGCGAATGCGATCCATCACTGCTGGTCTCTGTTAGGTAGAGATACTCGTGTTTAATTGACACTCCTTGATTCTTCTGCGGGCAGCACTTGCTTGCATGTTATATACACGCCTTCTTCTTGTCCATATCTTAGGTGTAGTAGGGTACAGCATCACAGAGGCCTTGGAACCAGGGGGAACGAGTTTTCTCGCGAGCTCATAGGATGACCGGTGAAAGGGGTTTGGACAGCTGCTGGGTGGATGTCGTCATGCCTCTCTGAGACGATGATGAGTCTCCTGACCGAGCTGCTTTGCGCTCGCCTGTTGTACAACGGCGGCGATCTTCTCCAAGTGTTTTAAGGATCCATCTATACCTAATACAGCTACCTTTCGAAACTTCCGAGCAAAGACTTATACAAGTCGTGTCCATATCTGGCCTCGGATTATGTGATAGTATAAGGAGAAAACGGCGCCATTCATCCGCAATGGATAGGGATACATAGCATTGCGCCATCGAGAGCACATCTAGTCGATATCTCAGAGAAACAGCTCTCGCTTCTGACACACAGTATATGGTAAGTGCTTCTCTAGTGTATGGACCTGATAACGCAGCTTTGAAGCTCTTCGATTCAGCGGTGGAAGGAGTGCTGGCGAGTTAAACTAAACGAGTCAGCCTTTTACTAGATAGATAAAGGGACTTGGTATAAACATGTCATATGTAGTCTACATACATCGCAGTACTATATTATCTTGGTCTAGAAGAAGGCGTATTGTATTCGTAGGACAGGACCATCTGCGGATCTCAAGCGAAGCAATATATTTAAGTCACGATCCCTGTAGTCATCTACGGAATTGCTTGCGGGATGTAGTCCACTTACGCACTCCCATAGTTGGCCCCCGTTTGTTCTTTTCGTAAACGGTTCCTTAATCATCCTAACATGGGTCTCCTGGGAACTCCTTCTAAAAGGGACGGGAGGGGAATGGGAGGGAAACGCCGTCATCATAAAACAGCGCAAACCTTACTATGACATCACATAGCCTGTAGCGAATGAGACGAAGAATTAGTATATGGTCTGAGGGGAGATCGGCCGACCTATTATTAGCCTCAATGGCAATCTGGGTGATCGCGTGATCAATCCCGTCAGAGCGCCTGGCCTATCAGTCAGAATGAGGCGCGTAGCCTAGAAAGGGTTTCCTAGTTGTACCGATTCCAGAGCATACCTACCCCTATTTTATTATATACATACAATCCAGGATCATCAATAAGCGAGCGTAAAGAGGAATAGAAACCCTACGCTGTAGGGAGCATTCAAAGCGATATGGGCCGATAAGGTTATAACCCAGTTTTTATATTCATATAGAGCCGTGGACGAGTCAATCGCGAACTATCGTGGTCTATCTATGGAAACACAAGGCGGGTGACGCCGTGGTATAGTGTAAACGCCATCGCCATGCGAGCACCAATCGTAAAATCCCCCCCCAAAAAAAACAAAAAAAAAAACCTTAGATAGGGGGTGAGACAATAAAGGAATAAGAAAAAAAGTATATGAACATTGAATGTACAAGGAAAATAATATGCCGCGTGCATACATGTATTGTAACGTTGGGTGCATCTTCTAGTACGATTGCACTAGAGCGATATAGATGCCACATGTGTATGTATGGGCCGAGCCCTTTCATCCTCGCGCCGGGTCTCGATCTCGGTCCCTTGAACGTAGGCCTGGCCGCAGAACCATGTATCCGAGTGTGCCGTCGCAGAGCCACTGCACCTGACACCCACTGGAGACATGATCCTGCGACAAGGTGTCAGCTGTCCTAATTTCGAAGTCGCTGAGCTCGGCTTCCATCTTGTGAAGTTGCAGAAGATTCTCCTCGCCAACCCAATTATTGATCAGATTCGCGATCTGCTTGAAGCCGCTCGTGTGACCACCGCAGTCGTCCGGATGGTATCCGCAGGAGACGAATAGATAGCTGTGTATGAGCTCGTGGATGAAGGTAGATATGAGCAGGCGTCTGTTGTACTTCTTGTTCTTGAGAATTCCCCTTGATAGGAAGATCAAGGTCTCGTAGCCGTGACCGTCGGGTGCGTCCCTCCACGCCGTGGTCCCGATGAGATTGGTGGGGAGATCTTCCCACGTCCATGTTACCCTGCCCTTCAGACTCCCTCTAAAGAAAATCTCGTTGGCGGCGTAAAATATGCCCTGAAGCGCCTTGTCGTCGATATCAAACTCGGCGCTGAGAGCTTTAGGGCTAATGAGGCTTTTCAATATTCTCTCATGCCGGGACAGCCCTTTCCGTCTTCGACAGTCTGCCATGTCTGTTTCAACGAGCCTCGCGGCTGCATCGTGGTGGACATTGTCTTTGGTCTCCAGAGGCCGGTCCACAAGGGAGGGGTCGTTCTCGTTCCTCACCCGGAGGGCGAGGCATGGGGTATCTGTTTGTGCTGATACATTGCCGTATTTATACTGGTGTGTTGCATCATTATGCATAACTTGCTCGCCTTGAAAAGAGCGTACACGGCCGGTCCGCGTAGACCGGATGGTCTCTTTGATGACGAAAAATGCGGGAACCGACTGGAGTCCACGCTGAGGAACGGCGGCATGTTCGTCGGGGCGGGGGAGAACTCGAGGACGCTTCCATTCTCGTATTATTTTGCTGTCGTCGGTGACATCGAGGTGATGAATATGACAAAATTGCCTCTTCCTCGCGAGAGGGAGGCGGTTGTTATAATCTTGAGGTAGAGGAATAACCGAGTCGCTCAGGGAGCGCAACATCTTGATGCCACCCACATCCCAGCCGGCCATTATACATGCTCTGAGTCGGTTTTCTCACGATACTCAATACCGAATAAGGGGACTCAATGGACAATATAACTCTCAAGACCGTCTGCAAAGGGTGGCACCAGGAGGGCACTTTTGCACGTCCGTGATCAGTAATGTCAGGCAGTAGCCGCGCACCTTGCTGTAGCTAGGATTTTTCTCCTAGTCCAGGAATGGGTCTGTAAGGATGTCTCTCGGGATAGCGGATCGAAAGATGAGAAAGTTGACTTTGGCTGAGGTAGGGGTTGTGGCGAATATCAGCAAGCCGTGTAATTAATGCCAGCCTCACTTGAAAATGATGGCGCACTAACGGGCGAATGAATAGAGGAAGTGGATATCCGGACGGTCAAAGGAACTGTTTCAACAGCCTGCCACAAAGTAAAGCACAGCAGAAGAAAAAAAAATAAACACGCAGACACGCACGCACACGCGCACAAAAAATAGTCAAGACATGACCGACAGTAATGCTGCATGCAGCTCCCGATTTCTGGCCAACGGCTCGACTACTCAGTCTGCCATGGACTCTGGGGCTCTAGCCAGGACTGTTGTCAAGCAGCTCGCTCGCTCTGCGTAAAGTGCGGTAGGATGCGGTATGGAAGGCGGTAAGAGGAGACCATGAGGAGCCAACGCATCCAAGTGGAGAAACAGGGAATTGCTAAACTAGAAAGCCAAAAAATTAAAATAAAATAAGAAAATAAAAATCATATGGCGAAGAGCGAGGGCGGCGGTGAAAGCGGATCTGTAGGCTATAGACGTGGTGCTGTGCGGCGCAAGCGACAAGCGTCAGGAAGACAAAACGGAACGACGAGGGAGAAACAAGACGATCTCGGCGTGCGGTCAGGCAGTCTGTCTGGAGGGGTTCTCCTTGATTGACTCAACTGTGATCGACCAGAGTCTACATATCTAGGTTACCTCATGTATCTACCATAAGCAACACATAGATACCTGGACTCTTTACGAAGTATACCTGGGATACAATATCAGTACCAGAGTCGGCGGCGTCATCATCTCTCAACAACAGCAAAAGTAACAATAACGAAACAAAACAAAACAAACCAACAATAACAACAACGATAACATCAACAACAACATCAACAGCAGCAGCAGCATCATCATCATCGGCATACCTCGGAATAAGTAAGCACAGGCAGAAGAAATACATACCTGCCTAGGTAAGCACACTACCCGTGTATCTAGACTCACTTGGGCCAGCCAGCACAAGCACAGGTCGACGGCGTGGCGAAACGGGGTGCAGCCGCGCAGCCATGCGCTAGTCTCAGCGGTGCCGTGGCGGATGTGCGATATGCGATGTGCGATACCTCCATACCTTAGCAGTGCCTATAATGTGCCAGTGGTCCAGTGTACATTCGCCAGCGGGAGGAGGTATGGATGGTACTGCTGTGGTATCTATGCAGCTGGATGGAGACGGATGACATGATACGCCGTTACGTGTGCCAGCAGGACGAGGCATTCAATCATTCCATCTGTTCCGAGCGCTCGAAGACGGCGCCAGCAGTGCTGCTGCTTACCTGCTTGCTGGCCATCTATGCGTCTCGTGTGTCCGTGCATCTCTGCCTCTATGTTGCTCTCCATCCATCATATCGTCGGGGATGATGGCTCACCTGGTGGCGTAACATCGTCTCTTCGAACCCCGTCTTGTCCGACAGTGAGTTTCACGATAACCTTACTTCAGTTTCCAGCGTCGGTCCGTCCGACGTCGATGTCTTCGCTGATGCCGGGGTGTGGACAGGCCAGGTCGGATCACATCAGATCACATCACGATCTGTGTGTTTACTACCTATTCCGGGCTGGTGATAACCATGTGCCAGAAATGATTTCCATTTGAAATAGGTAGGTACCTGCCTGGTGGGTACTTAGACCAGCGGTGGTGTACCCCACGACAGCATGAGATAAGTATTGGCATTTATTGGGTATAATGTTCATTACCCAGTGCTTAGTATTTCCGTGGTTGCAGATGTCAGCAAAAGTGTGCTGGCTAGACTACAGCGAGAGGGGGAGAGGCGGGAGAAAAAAAATATTTGCGACTGAAGAATGATGGAATTGGCAAAGTAGACTTCCTCCTCCTTCCTCCTTCGTGTTCCAGGGTACGATACTTCCACTGCACAGATGGGGAGAGGTACGGAAGTGTACAAAAAGGTAGTCAGTTTTTGGCTGGCATATGTGTGATATACTTCGTATCAGACAAGTACTCACCTAAGCGTGGGAATTTCCAATGGCTCGCTCCATTTTACTGGGCACGCTGCATACATGTACTGTAGGTTGCAGGTACATAAAACAACTAGCCCCATATCGGGACAAGAGCCCTGATTGGTCGCCTCATCTTCAGTGATTGGTGACACATATCGTCCAAGTGTCTGTTGAGGCTGGTTCATACAAAGGTTCATGCGCCATATTGATGACTCTAATCTCCGTGAGAGGCTGACTACCTACTTACCTTACGGACTGTTCACACCGCGACCGGTTGTCTGGATCCTTAGAGATAGCAAGGCCTAGACCGAGCATAAACTTAATTTGCTGACTGCTGGCTGCCGCTTAGGCATCTGAACCTGAGCGTGTACAGAGAGGTATCTACTCGGCACTGACTGGGTTGACAGGTACCTATCATTTACCCCAGACGCCAAGCTGAGATCGGCGACTAGAAGAAGGATCAGCGTACTACATGTTACACTAGGTAGTGTGCTATACACTAAAAACCTCGCAAGGATGGGTCAGAAGCAAGTCCAAATGAAAATTTCACACCCCTCACACATCAACCCAGTACTACTTAATCAAACCTCAATTAAACTACAAATAAAAAGTATGAAAAATAAAATAAAAATACTAGACAATAATTCCAGCTTTAAATACTATTATGCTACTTTTAATTTTTATTCAAATGTATTTTTAGAGTAGATATTATGTTGTTAAGGAAGAGTGTTCATACCATTTCAGAGGGTGTGAAATCTTCATTCGGACCCGCTTCTGGATGGGTGATGCCTCACTAATTTAGTGGAGGAAGGCCTAAGCAGCTTGTACTTACACTACCTACATCTACGACTCTACGTACATTAGATAGGTAGGAGTGGTGGGCGTGGGATGGAGGTAGTGTAGGTAGATAGAATCTGCGCTAGACAGGTCAAGGTCAGTTGATTGGGATGCTTCGTTGTGGTGTACTTGGTGTAGTATTATTCAAGCAACTGGCCCCCTTCCGCTTCACTATTGCTTCTACGTAATCATTCTCGCGAGACCGCGAGCAACGACGCCAAGACGCCATATTCTTCATGTTCGGATAACAGCGTCTGCTTACATGACATGCAACTCTCTCCCCGGCTTAGCGGCGAGGCATCCCGAAGTTCTGGACAAACCGTGCTTCGTCTGCGTGTCGTTCTAATGCGAGCCTCATCTGCATTGCATACGCTTGCTCTTCCTCCTCTGCTGCCACTTCCTCGGGTGTCTTTGTATTTTCGACAAAGTCCTCCGGGAAGCTGCCTGCCTTGGACGAGAAACTCACGAGCCCCAGCGTCTCGCCCGTCCAGAATAGGATATCGTCATCGTTGGGAATATTGTTGTCCGCCTCCGTCCGTGTCGACAAGAGTTTCCGGGCGATGTCGTCCGATCCCGGCATGGTCCCAAACAGAGAGCGGTGAGTGTCCTTTTCCACTTTGCCAATTATGTGTCGCCGCACCTCCGTGAAGCCGTCCCTTTCCATCCATTTGAGATATCCCTGTCCGTCGGAAAATACGATCCGGTTCCCGTGGTTGACGACAGACAGGAGCTTCGAAGAGGAGGCGGTCTGTCTGTTTTTGGTGGTGGAATCGTAAGAGAAGCAGACCCTACCCTCGTCTTCTAGCCTGGGTGAGAGCCCATATATCTCGAGCGAGCCCTTGTTATTGTATTCACCACAAGCTATCAGTGTCCTTCCACCGGACGAGTTCTTAGACCTGGTGACTTGTTCCTCTGTGAGCTCTAGGCGTCGACGCAGGTCGCTGTCGATGCTGGAAAATGGATAGGGAAGGGACGTGATGCTACATAATCGACCACCCGAATGCAATGATCCCTTGATGAGCGGAAACATACGTCGATCATAGTGTAACACACTGGTAAACCGACCGGCAACGAAGATATCATCAGAGAGTTGATCATGATGCTGGGGATGGCTCATATGATGAATACATTGCGGCCCTGGTTGAGCAAGAGCGGCGTATGGCGGAAGAGGTGGCCAATTCTCCAGAATGTTATAGAGATCATGGCTGCCGAGGGAAAAAGCATCGACAATCTCCCGTGGTTGGCCGTGCGGCAGATGGTTGACCCGATAATCATGCAGATACAGGCCATTGAGTGTGCCTACCGTCAATGGTACTGCACGATGGGCCGCTGACATGGCCATGATCACCTGTTCAAAGGGCGTCGTCGTAACAACAGATAGGGACTGGAGATCTACCTCTACGAGATCTTACAGGTGGTGAGTATGCTGCCTTGCCCCTTAGGATTGTTGACTTACTGTTCTCTACGGCAAAAAACGCAGCGTGTCTCTGATTATCGACACTCACGCATTCGATAATTCCCCTTTCGATAGACTTGTGCATTCCCTGCGCATACCATAAGAGGCCTGGGCTGCTCTTTGACAGTATGGAACCCTTCTTGGCCTTCGAGCCCTTGACATCCCATATGCAGATTGACCCGTCATCAAGTGGCGACACAGCAAAGAGCTGATTCTCTAGCTCGTAGGGTCTATACAGCGCGACGCCGCGAACATCAATGGCAAGATCCGTAGAGCCTTTTGGCGCCTGGGGTCGCTCAAACCAGTTCGTAACAACGGGCCCATGCCTCTGAATGTACTCGTGATACCAGTTAGTCTGCTCTCCGGGGAACGTGGGATCCCAGTTGGCAGCGATCCGCGCATACTCTCTCTTCCTCTTCCTAATAGCCAACAAGCTGAGCGTTTCTATCACGCTTTGATGCTGAAGAGGATGTTCATTTGCGGGCGCTGCTCTACTCAATGGTATTCCATCTTCGTCGATCCAATCTGACCCCCGTCGGAATAGCAACACACGTTCGAGCAAGGCAGAAGCATCAAGGCATCGTCCGCGCCAATGAGGGTTATCTCGGCAGAGTCGTAAAAATTGTTTGGAAACCGATTGGAGTGTGACAACATCTTGGACCTGAAGAACTGGTTGGAATAAGCTCCATCAGCAATGATAGGACTTGTAGAGAGTAAGCCACATCGTAGAGGGAGGCAAGGAAGAGAGAAAAAGAACACAAGGACATACACCGGATGATATGAAGTAATATCTCGTCAGGAAGCGAGTGAATGCGGTCCTTTTCAGGCATGGCAGTATTGATTGTGGGCCCAGAGTCTGTCTAAGACAACTTTGTAAACAAAATCAAAAGACAAAAAATGAAGGCATGCATCGAGCTGTAACAAGTCCTATATGCCTCAGACAGGCCATGCAGATAATGAAGAAACCATTAAGTAGGCAGGGAGTGAGAAAGCGCAAAGAGAAACCCGAAGAGAACTGCGTAAATAATTATAATAAGCCGAAGCCGCCGTGACGGATGACGAAGCTGCTTGCTTGCACCCTCACAGGCCCAAGATCTTGAAGCTTCCATCCCGAACCGACCGATACCCCTCTAATGCCCCGCTGCCTTATCTCCAACAGCCTGGTTCTTAGGTACCGAGGTACTTAAGTACCCAAGTCCCAATCCATCGCAACTTCCATTTTATGGGGGCTGGGAGTTATGGCAGTGGTGCCTCTTCATTCTAAGTATCTAGGTACCTGAGGTACCTGCACATCCCATCCCTTTACGTGTACCAAGACCACATGTCACAGGTTACTTTCAGGTACAAAGTAGCAACTGGACAAGTACCTCTTGTTGAAATATCTGGCAATACGGGAGACTGTGGATTGTTGTGTATCTGGTAACTCTTGAACAAAACCATATTCTACTAATTATGGCCCTGTATGGAATTGAACACATTATTACAGGAAGCTTATTTATAATATGTTCTCTTTTTTCTACCTGTTTAGGTAACTAGGTTTGGTACAATGATGCCAAATGGAACAAGACAGAGAGAACAAAACTCCAGATTATTATGTTAAGATTTACAAAATATTGTGGTATCAGTTAATACATGTAACTTTGCATGTGGTATGTTACCTACCTGTGTGAATATGTTTCTTAAAACAAGAGAACTTAATCTACCAATCAGTGCGTGCCTACAAGCCCAAACATTACAAGCGTTGTTAAGCTCTTAGGTAACATTTGCATACCTAAAGACTACATGTATTGACTTAGGTCTCTTGTTGTGCTTATATTGATAACTATATATGGTTTGTGGATTGAAATTCTATATTGTACCTAATTACTTACTGGACCCTTTGCTGTTAATTAGGCAAGTGAGTGTTTAGGTGTAATGTTAGGTTATAAAGGTACAAGGGGTTGGCAAACTTCCTACCTATCTAGCTAGGTGGTTAGGTTAATAATGATTTTTGCATCTGGTTCCCTAAGTTGCTACTCTGGCCATGACTGTAGATATCCTCTAAACTTGTAATGGAAATATTGTTTAAGCTGTAATTAAACAGCTAGATAGAAAGTCATATGTACAATACAAGTGAACAGGTATGATGGTATTGTTAACTGAGATATCAACAGAGAATCATGTAGGTACCTAAGTAAAGAGGCAATAATAGATAGTGTGATGGCTTGATAATATTGTGCCTCTTATCTGAATACATGTTGAGCAAGCATTCACCAATGCCTACTTTCCAAGTAATTGCCTACCTTCCTGCCTCGGCCACAATTTGCACACAAGTCCCAAATCATATTTAGAAGTATACATATATAACTCTTGCTGGCACCACCGTCTTCCCTTCACTACCTAAGTCTCCCAACTTCCTCTTTTTGTTGGCAACTTTCAACTTCACATCTCAACATCCCAATTATTGACCATTCACATCACCATCTCCATCCATATCCACACCACAAGATCGCTGAATTGGCCAGCCTCAAATTGACATCAGCATCTCACGCTGCTGTTATCAAGTCCAGTTCAATTGACTCTCTTGGTCAGCTCTCCTTGTCAGCCGGCTATCCTTAACAAACTGTTCTAGGTTCAAGTACACATATGCGTGCAGACAGAGACAGGTACACTACCCAGCCGTGACTTCCTTTACTGTTATGCCCCGTTGCATCTCATCTCCATCAGGTACCTACCTATCCTTATCTTGTACCGTACGGATGCTCCTTCTGTTGATCGTTGATCTCCCGCCTGCCATCTAGCCGCGGTCAACGCTGCCTTGTATCCTCCCCCACCTGCCCTGCCATCTTCCCTCCTCCTCACCCTCGTCCTTGTTTTTTATACCACACACTTCTGCAGCATTATTAAAACATCTCACAACTGTAAGGTGTAACTTTGGGCAAGCTGTGGGCCAAAAACTTGCTCTCATTTGAACCCCTTGAATCTATCCATCAAGCTGAAAATCTATATTCCACCCAAGTCAAGTACTATGTAATTTCTTTATCATTTTCAGTTCATACTTCATCTCATCTCTTATTATGAATTTCTGACCATTACCTCTCCTGATCTGATATTTTATCATAGAATCTCTCTTTCCTTGTCAAGTGTGTGAATTCTAACGGATAACAGAACTCCATTTTGGAACCCCAGATTGAGGCCCTGGCGCTGGATCGTTGTTGCGTTTGGTCCTCAGCTTCAAACTTGTCTCTTCACTCCAAGCGAGTAAGTTCCGCACCCTCCTCAGCTCACTCAATGTAAGGTTGTCGGTGGCACTGCCCAAACTTCTCTAAGCATGCATAGGGAAATGACGCTAATGATACAAATGTAGACAATGGCCGGTGATAAAGCAAGTGAAAATGGGCATACTTGCCCCCTTCCCCAGGCAGTCGCCTCTAGAACAGACCCCCAGCTGGACCCAGAGCCCAAAGCCAAACCTTTTGCATCAAAGCCCGTTAGAAGCCTGACACCTCGTGGGCAACGATTCAGCAAGCTAAGTGACGCATACTTCAATATCACTTCCCGTCAGGGATCTCATCACTTTGTCCCCAAGGATTTGGACCAGTCCCACACATCTATCGCTGCCTCAAGTCTTGTTGCCCCTGCCTCATCGCCTATTACTGGCCCTCGACTTGTCAAGTCGCAAGATGACCTTCAGACGCCCAGCTCCGCCTCGGCTGTGCCGAATTCTATGAAGGGAAAACGTTGTGCAAGCTTTGGTTCCATTGAATGTTTTGAAGACTTGGTGCCAAACATGGGTCGTAGATATAGCACGCGCCTCAGCCTCAGCCAGAAGACCGGGAGCGAATCGACAAATCCCAAAGCTGAGTTTCATGACACAACTAGCAGCACAATTGAGGGCATCCTGGCCCAATATGACGCTCCTGCACCTGGCTTCAAGGTTGAGCATGACGATGTGGAAGAGGTAAGCTTCATACACGCAAAAGATTGGCTCTCCGAAATATATGTAGCTTACAATTTCCTAGTGCCAATTGAATGATACGTTCGAGTTCAACTTCCCACTACCCCCGCGAGGCTCGCTTCCGGAACCGCCGCCTAGGACCAAGCATCACACTTATCATATGCGTCTGAGTGAGAGTGATTGCGATTCTCGAGCTAGAGACTCCAGCATTACGGACTCCCAATACCTCCTAGACGCTGAAGCACAAGCCTACGAGCTGGCAGAAGCAGGGCGAGCCCTTATTCCACGACCTTTGAACTTAGGCCAGCCCCGCCACAGCGGGGGAATTCCACAGCAGCGTCAATGCGGCGCTTCTCATAACATTGGTGGTTCTATTGCATACCAAGGCGAAGCCAGTGCCAATGATTTGTCATCTCACCGAGAACCCGGGGATTATGGGAAAACTCAACACCTTCATATGGAACGGGAAATCAGCCAAAAACTAAGGCACGCGAGTCGCAACATTGGACATGGCGTTAGCACACCCTACAGCTCTGGTATCGATGAAAACTTCATTCAGCCGGCAATACCTCGAAGAGAGATATTTAGCCAATCTTATCTTCCGACAGCTAGTACTGAAGGCAGGCCCCTCCGCCACATTAAGGTCGTTATTGGCCGAGACCCCCAGACGGGCGAGGACAACCGGGTTAATTGTGGCCTAGAGGTCAATGTCAGGGATGATTGTCATAACGTGACTTCTGAAGACGGTGACTGGGTAACTGAGGCGACAAGTGATGCTGGCTTCGACACTTGTACTGACCCTCTCCCTGGACACCCTGTGGCAGCAGAGTTTAAAAGAGCTGGCAGTAGTCTTGCCGATTATTCCGATGATGGCAGCATGGGCCGATCGTATGGATCACAGGAACGAATTATTGAGTATCCTGATGGCGATACCTCATATGATCCCTACGATGTCCAACGATCGAATGAATCCAAGTTCGCCATGTTGCTTCCGCACCAGCACAACGCATTCACAGAAAACGCCAATCGCCGATGGGAAAGCGCTACGCAACAAGAACCGGCTCTGTTTCGTCCTCAGCCTCTTCATAAGAGCACAAACCCGCACAGAGAGGTTAATGGCAGGCGGCAGTGGACCCCTCAACGGCTAGTATTTGATTTCGATCAGAATGCACCCCCGCGGTACGAATTTCGTGACTCTGTTTCCGAATATGAACCTGCTTCAGCGAGCACCAAGGCCAACTGTGGAACCTATCGGTGTGACACTTATGGATCTTTAGTATCTCCAGAACTGGAGATCGGCGAGGGTAGCCATCCCTCTACAGCAGATGTCCACTTCGACAGATCCGCCGACTTCAATGCCTACCAAAGCCCCTCGACTAGGTTTCCTCAACAGAATAAGACCAACCAGGCCCCTCGTCAGGATCAGAACAAGAAGCTCAGCATTTATGCCGTGGATCGCCAAAGACAGCTCGATGAAATGGAGGGGCAAGAATTTGCAGCTGCTTCTTCGTACTATGATCAACCATCAGCTAATTCAGTCAAATCCAAGTTCAACTTTGAGCTTCTGCCACTCAAAACGGCCCAGCAGAAGAACAAACTTCAAAGAGATAGTGGTCAGACTAATGAAACCGAGTCTGCAGCGACTAGGCTCAAGCGGAAGAAGACCGCTTCTTCTGACAATCCTGAAACACTTCCTCTTCAGCCACCCGCTAGAGCTTTCTTCACTAGTCGTCATCTATCCATTAATTTTACACCTTCAGAGTGGGAAGACGATATGGTAAATCAAGATGGTAAGCTCCCCCCTGAATGTCGGAGTCGGACTTATCAACATCGAATGCTGACTCAAACAGACACAGCAGCTCCATTTGCTATGGGCCGCTCCAACAACAGCACATCCGGCAAGAGGCGTAAAAGTCGAAATGGAAGCTGGCTGGAGATCCGGAATACTCCGTCATCTTTCGGCGCACCGTCAGTCGTAAGACATATTTCGCATCGACAAAAAGGGTATCGCCGTGCATCGCCTGGACGACGTCGACACCGGCACCAACACCAGATACAATCAAGATTTGTTGCGCCAGATGATTACGTCTCTGATAAAGCCAACAGAACGCGCCGATTCTTCTTTTACTTCTTGGTCGTTTTGTCCATCTTGCCATTTGTTGGCGTCCTCGTCTTGGCCGGAGCCTGCAAAGAGGCTCTCAAATGGGCAACCCAAGGAGAGGTAGACAGACTAACTGCTCGCCAGCGACGTTTCATCAAGATAATGCTCCTCGCCGAATGCATCCTCTACACTGGTGGAGTGGCCACTATAGTGGTTTATTTCGCGGTGAAGAGTAAGACCGAAAATTGAGCCTCTTGATTCAATCCAGGTCAAGCGCTTTGACTAAAGTACACCGCCCGGGTACAGTCGCTGGCTCTTTCTTCCTCTCGTCTCTAAAATCATGCCCCATTTTCCCCTCCCCTTTTCTTTTTCTACAGCTTGAAATGAGCGGCCCCGTGTCTGGAGTCTTCCATGGTCAATCCAAACCCGGACGCCTTCCACGAGAGTCCCCAGTCGAGAGCTGAGTGATGCAACTCGAGCCTGACTCCGGCTGAAGCCCATTTCGTAACTCTTCTTTGCCACAGTTGGCACGTTCAAGGTCCACTGTTACTTCGCTCTTGCTATTTGCGATCTTACGGAAACTCGCTTCAAAAGTTCACGTTGTTGTTTTCTAACCATGTCTGAACTCTGTTAAAGATCCCCCGGGGAAGGCGTTCGGGGATGGTCTTTTTGATCTGAATTCACTCTCAATTTCAGACAAGTTTCTATTGGCACCAGGCTCAGGATCTCAAGAACTCATAAAACTTTCAGGTCAAGCGCGGCCAGGCAATCGCATAGTAGTATGCAACGACGCCCCCAACACACTGCCGGGACTCTTGGTTCTTTGAAGGATACGGAGCTTTAGGCGTAATCTTGGTTCGCAATACCAATAGGTTAATCAACAAGACGTGGATATGCCTAGTTGGGTTGGATGGAACCAGGATAAGTCATTTTGCCGGATCATACGAAACGAAGCTAGGGATTTGGTTTTCAGGAGAGCTCCTGGCTCTTCTCTCCAGTTCATGTATATAATTTGCGGAATAAAAAATTTCCCATGAAATTCCTGTCGGTTTTTGCGCTTTGTGAGTCAGCTACTATGATTGAGTTTGAACGGAGTGATGCATCTTAGACGGTGGGCCCATGACGCCTGTCGCCCTCACCGCCGCGACGATGATAGACAGATCTAGAAGAGCATTGCATATGTCATGAGGCTAATAGAATGCTTAATAATGCACTATTTTATTTCCCCGGAGCTATCTGCTTTCTAAGCTACTCAGTCGCCGGGTAGTGCGCGTCGACCTAGTATGATTCGAGATGCTCCACAGTGTTGTACACTGGTCGCAATACAGAACTGACTAAGATTAGGTAGATGGCAGTGCAAAATTTACGGGTGTCGTACCAAACAGTCCAAGCAGAAGTGCTGGTTGGTCATCATTCTAGGCTTACATTACTCCCACCATACCAACTTCAATATATATCATCATGAACTCAAGGGGCATAACTCCGAGTAGGGTCGGAAGTTATAGAATCATTTTGCAGCTCATCGATGTATAAATAAGATAGATAGATCAAACACATAGGTTCTAATCAAAGCCTCAGTCGCATAACCAAGCTCATAAAAACCAAACACTACGTGCCATTCCAGACCTATTCTCTTCAACTTCACAACAAGATTGTATAACTACCACTCTATCACAATGGCGGACCTGAAATACTACGACTATCCCGGCTTCGGCGAGGATGCCAAAAAGAACTACAGATACAGCCAGGCCGTGCGCGTGGGCGACATAATCCAAGTTTCGGGACAAGGTTCGTTCAATTTCCCTCCCCTACCCCCTACCCCCTACCCCCTATCCCTATCCTTCCTGAGCTGTGCTGACGCTTATACTCATACAGGTGGCTGGGACCCGGCCAAGGGGCTGGACACCAGCCCGCGCGACATCGAGGCGCAGATCTACGAGGCCTTCAAGAACGTCGACCTCGCGCTGAAGACGGCCGGCGGCAAGGGGTGGTCGCAGGTGTTCAAGGTCAACTCGTACCACGTGCCGGTCGACGCCGAGGTCATCGAGATCGTGTCGCGCAACTTCCGCAAGTGGTGCCCTGACCACTCGCCCGTCTGGACCGCCGTCGGCGTCGCGAGGCTCGCCGAGGACCACATGCGGATCGAGATCGAGGTGCAGGCGTACGACCCCGAGGGCGCCAAGAAGGCTTGAGGGAGGGAGGTGTCTGGCGATTGAGGGTTGGGTCGAAGGGAGGTCGTGATGTACGAGGTGGTGCTCTTGTTGGATGTTTAGGGGCTGGAATCTATCAAGGTGGATTTGCAGTCGGTTAAATATCAATTTCCCTTTTCATTGCAGCTTGAGCAGTATTAAAAAAATATACATCCCTCCCTCATTTGCTCGAGTTGTCATGGCTATGTCCACAGTGTACAGGCACCTAGCAAGTATCAAGGCAGCGGAGGGCTGTAGGTTGACTTGCTAGGGCTCTTGAAAATATCTTGACTTTCTTGCCTCCTTTGCTAAGCCTGGAAGTTGCACCCCCCTGACGTGTTCTGGGCCAGAGCATCATACAGGAAACAGAAGTCTGCAAAAAAGAACCAGGTACACTGATGTCACTTCAGATGTAACAGGAAGACGTATATAAATGTAAAACAATAACAGGTAAAGACTTGTAGGCTAAAGTAGCTGGAAGTTGCGGAAACGTTGGGCATGTAACGATGAGATGGCGGACGAGAGGGGTGTTCAGAGAATCATATAATCAATGTCTAGGTAACCTCAGCTTTCTATGACATGACTGAAGTAACATGCCTATTCTGTCAAAGCTTCCTCTAATTTACTCTCTAATAACATATATTTTCTGCGAGCAGGGAAGGTTACAGTGCTGGCTGAGTGTGGCGCAATCTGTGAATGGTCTACCAATGGCTTGTACACAGGTGAACCGTAGGTAATGCAACCACGCGGAGTTGAGTCACATGAGCTAACTCCTCGGCTCTAAGGTAGTTACTGTTGTTGTTAATTCTGGGCACCAATAGGGACCCTGAGGCATTAGCATTTCATAATTCTATGACAGAAGATGACCTAACACAACAGCATGTAGCTGCCAATGTCCAGTATACGAAGACAGCAAAAATGATACGTTGCTCATTATCAGTAGGCATTGAGAAACACTGGAAGTACCTGTTTGTGGTGCTCTAAAGGCCTAAGTCAACTGTTGAGGTACAGAATGTAAGTAGTACAGATAGGGTAACGTTACCAACAGCGGTAGGCAAACAACCTAACAGAACAAACCTGACAGGAAGGTGCGCTTGAGCGTTAACCGGAACGCGTGACTGAAGTTGGCTGTTGTGAGCCTACCTACTTACCTCACAACACAAGAAAAATATTCCATATTTTTGTTGCCACTCTTCCTTCTCCATCCTCTTTCTCTTTCCCTTGGGAATTGTTAGAACAGAACCTGTTCAGCGCAATACCTGGTGAATGATAGTTTCTGACCCATCAAAGAACGACATCTACTGCTCATTCAAAAACATGGCCAACTCTCCTCCTTTTCATCCCGCGTGCGTTGTTGGTGCCTTGCAGCACAGGGTGCTGGCAGAGATGAAAGAGGACCAACTGGCTGACGAACTCTTCGAGATGGGCCTAAAGGCCTGGAGACTTGATTTGGCGATGGTGCAGGTAGAGGCTTTTGTTGCAGCTGCTGGCGTCTTCATGCAACCACGCCTGCTCAGGACTCCGGCATCAGTTGTACATGAGGTCTGTACAAAGATGTGGAAGAAACTCTGTAAGACTCCAACCAACTTCGCAACATGAACCACCCTCAAGGCTTCCAAATCTGACCATTGTCTCGACTTAGTCGACGAGGATCCGCCATGGCCCGCCGAGTTCACTGGTCAAAGATATGTGAATCCCAGCATTTGGCCTACCCCCTGGGGGTTTTCCGATGCCATGGTCGCATGCGTGGAATTGTATGGGGGTTACAATCCGATAGAGGCGCTGGCCCTGTTTCTAGCGACCGATCACGCTGTCATCTATAATTGCGTCCGCAGCGTGCATCATTCACCGCTTGATTGGTAAGGTCTGTGACAGCATAGTACCAGAACGCACAGTAGGTAAGGCCTCTCTTCATAATATAATTTCTGGATGGAGAACTAAGACTTTCGTGCAATACAACAGGATTGGACTGAGCCAACAATCTTCTGATGTTGTTAAAATGTCCAGAGAGGGCTTGGAGGTTACGGCAATGGAAACAAACAATGCCTAGAAGAAGCAATGAATTCTCTTTGCAACTTCAGGACTTTACAACTTCACAACTTCATGGCCTCACGGTTTCACGGCTTCATACAGGTACTTGGGCGTTTTGAGGGGTATGGTGAGGCGTCTGAAGGAATATTGGTTGATTCACAAAGAGGGAATGCTCTAGGCATTGCATGCGGTGACGTTGATAGGAATAAACCTCAAGGGATCAACTCTACTACTGTCATGGCTTTGTCCAAGTGTTAACCGAAGTGCCCGTGGTATTGTAGAAGCCACTAGACCGCATCGCCCCAAGCATAAGCCACCTAGAGAACTGACTGTACTAGGGATTCATTCAATGCGCCCTCTGAGACAAGAAGTTAGTTGTTGCCCAGCTCTCCATGCCCATTGTTTGCGAATGCATTGTTGTTGCCCATTGACGCAAGGAGCATCTAAGACAATGGCCCAGTTAGAGCCAGGTGTATATGAAGCTCGCTAGTCACAGCTTACGCCTCCTCGCCCCAGAAATATTGAGATGTAGGCAAACTCAACTTCACCAGCTACGTTGACATTGACTACTACTACGGATCCTGCTCAGTTTATTCCTAACCCCTCGTGTCTTCGTCGAGATGTCCGAGCAAGAGACCACTACAGCCGAGTCCTCACGAACAGGCTCCAACCGCGCAGTATTCAGGCCAGTAAAAACTCACCCGGACGAAACCGCAACGCTCGTACGGAGGATTTTCAAGCACGACCAAACTATGGTAGAAAATGCAGCAGGTCACCTAGCACCCTTATTCGGGCTAGGGCCGACGTCGGCCTTCGACCTCGTAGCCCGTTCTAGGGCTCAGGCCATCTTCGTATGCCCGGAGATCACGAAGCCGCTGGAGGAATTCCGCCTGAGATACACGCGGGACAGCTGGGATCTACCACTCGCGAGCTGGGCTCCCACCCTAGCGCTGGTCAATGAGTTCAAGGGCGACAAGGCCTGGTTAGAGTCCCCGAGCCCGACCTCCGTCAAGGCAAGCCCAGAGCACCATTACGCGCGATTCTTGATCCGTGTGCTCGCAGAGCTGGAGGGCTATGATACCCAGAGTTTCAGGTCAAGATACATGCTTAAATGGCTACGGCAGGCGGATTGTGAAGAAGATGTTGTCTGGGTTTTCTTCTACGCCCTTATGTATCTCCAGCTCGTAGCCATGCACTTCAATAGGGCTAAAGCCCCGTTTGAACGTGTTGCACGGTACTATGCGCATAAACTTGTCGACTACACCGTCAAGTTCGTCGCGGCTCGGAAGGGAATCGATGAGATTAAGTCGTGAGGGTGTACGAGAGAGGGAGGAGACATTCTATGTTTGACATCACGGCCGATATTACGCCTACCTAATCTCAAGCTTAGAGCCAATGAAGCAAAATAGAGTGAAAATTATAAAGCAGCGTAGAGTTTCAATGATGAATACTATTAGATTTTGCCCTCATGTTGTGGGAATTACAGTGACCAGTCTGCTGCTTGACCCCCTAGATATGATAACATTCGCTACCGAGCTGCTCGCGCAGTGCATGTAATATCGAACGAATGAAATTCATGACGATTGTAATTGCCGACGTAGAGATGGACGATCAAAGACGGACTAGACTCATGATCACAGCACCAACTTCATTTGATCTGAGGAAGCGCAGCTCATTGGATGCTCCAGAACAACGCCAATGATGCCGACGTCGCAAACTTACATCATATCGCAGGAAGTGAAAACTGCCGTCCTATTCAATCCTTATTAATATCACACAGCTTGTAATTAGTCGTAACAGCACCCAAGCTATTCATATGTTAGGCGGCCTCCTTTTATTTGCCGCGTGTGCTCTCCGATCACATGAGTGTGTGTATGCACCGCCCAGTCCCGGGTATACGACTTCGCTGTGGTTTTCCCGCGGTCCGACCTAATATCCGTCATATACGATGCTTTGACCGCCAAGGTGTGAGCTGGTATTCTGTTTTGCTGGCCGATATTATCATCCCCCGGAAGAATCCAGCGTCTTGTTTAAGCAGGCCGCTCCGCGCTGCTCCCATTCTCCAATCAGCAGCTGAGTTGGCCGCCTATTTAGCCCAGGCTGGGTCCTCTCTTGGGTGGTCCTCGCCCATCTTTCTCGGCAAATATCGATCTCTCTCTCTCTCTTCTCCTTCGTCCCTCGAAACAGAGTGCGATCAGCATCGGATGGCCAATCGCATCGCACCCCTTCTCTGGTCCGAGAAGTTTCAAGCTGAGGCTATAACTCCCGATGCGAGGCTTATCCGCTTGCGCTTCTTCATATTAAGCTGCTAACGAGGTTCAGATGAACTCGGCTTGCCCCCTTCGGGGTCCACCCTGTGCCGTTCCTGTAATCATGAGCTCCCATGCACTGCCGTCTTGCCGTCTTGCATATACCAGAGGGGGACGGCTATATCCCGTCCCTCGCGAGTATACATATGCGCCCCAGGTTTCGACGCCAGGTCTGCATCCCCCAGGGACTAATACCAGGGAAGCCGTTACGCCGACACGATGGTCTTCGTCAAGCGGATTCTGTCTTTCGCCCTGCTGGCCGTGTCCTTTCAAGGACTGGTGCTAGGCCAGACCTATAGCCAGGCCGACATCATCTCCGGAAAAGCCCTGAAGCAGATGGGCAAGACTGCCTACGACAATGCCCTGAAGCGTCTCGAGGGATCAACGTCGACCTGCACGAAGGAGACTGTCCACGTGCGCAAGGAATGGTGAGTGAGAGGCACATAAAACATCTTAAATCAGACACTTATCATTTCTCACAGGAGGTACATACCAGGCCCCGAGCGAACTGCTTTCGTGAAGGCAGTTGAGTGCCTCATGGCGAAACCGAACGTCTATCCAAATGTGACGGGCCCAAAGTGAGCGGACAGCCCTACCTGAACATACCGGTTCTATCTCAAACTGACGAGACTCCTTTCATTAAAAGGTCGATGTTCGACAGCTTCGGGGTTCTTCACTACCATCTCACGCCATACGTCCATAACTCGGTAAGATCCAAACTCCAGAAAATTGAGCTGTCGCAGCAGTAGCAGAACTGATCTGATCGCGATACCAAAAAGGCCTACTTCCTCCTCTTCCACCGCGCCTACATCTGGACGTACGAGCAGAAGCTGCGCGAGATGTGCGGCTACACGGGCGCGTTCCCGTACTGGGAATGGGGCCTCGACGCCGCGAGCGTGGAGAAGTCGCCGCTCTTCGACGGCTCCGAGACGTCGATGGGCTCCAACGGCGCCAAGCTGAACAACACGGGCCCGGGCGGCGGATTCCCCGGTGGCGGGTTCCCCGGAGGGGGTGGGTTCCCCGGTGGCGGCTCCGGCGGCGGCTGCGTCACGACCGGCCCGTTCAAGAACTTCACCGTCAACTTCGGCCCGAACACGGCCAGGGACCCCCTCGCGCCGAACCCGCGGTGCCTCAAGCGCGACCTCAACACCATGATGGCCGCCACGTACGCCTCCATCAAGAACACCACCGAGACCATCCTCGAGGGCACCGACATCGAGAGCTTCCAGGCGAATCTTCAGGGAGACTTCCGCTACCCCGCCGCGCGGAAGTGGACCATGGCCGTGCACGGCGGCGGCCACTTTGCGATTGGTAAGCTCCCGTATCCGAACACATAGCTAACTAATATGATTCGGGTGATGTGGAAGTATGAGTGGGAGAGAGAGAGACAGATAAACAAGAAGAAGAGGAATAATACAGACAGCACTGACTGACTGACCGATCATCTTAGCCGGCGACCCGGGCGGTGACTTCTACTTCTCGCCCCTCGAGCCCGTCTTCTACCTGCACCACGGGCAGATCGACAGGATGTATTTCATATGGCAGAACCTGGACTGGGCCAAGCGACAGGTGAGTCTTTTTGCCGCGCCTCTCTCTCTCCCTCCCTCCCTCTCTCTTTCTTTTTTTCCTCCCTCCCTACCCGGGATAAATCATAAGAAAACGCCCCCCGCCATTGACTTTTTGCTGAAATCCTCGCGCGCCCCGAGCAGACCATGGCTGGAACCATCACGATGATGAACCAGCCGCCGAGCCGGAACGGTACGCTCGACGACGATCTCGATATTACCCCCGTCGGCGCCGTCTACAAGTATCGCCAGCTCCTCGACACCGTCGGGGGGTCGCCCTTCTGCTTCGTCTACGAATAAGGGCCTCGATGTTGTCGTTTTGTTTCACTTTTTCTTTTTCTTTTTAGAAAAGAAACCATTTTTCTCAGTGCACATGCAGTCCGGGGGGACAGGGGGACAGGGAGGGAGGGGAAGGGACTTATTTCATCACATGTCTACGCGGCAGCTAGGTCGTCGATAGATTCTCAATCACATGGCGGAATGAACTTAAAAGCCTGCTTCAAACAATATCCTGATGTGAGTACAGACTACTACAGCGGGTAGGCGCAAGTGTAGGGAGTTTTCGCCTAGGCGGGAGGGCGCCAGGATAGAGTTGCCATGAACAACACTTCAGTTTTGCGTTCGAGCTAGACCGCGTCGCATGACTGAATTTACAAGA
The DNA here is from genome assembly GCA_022578495.1 of Nemania sp. NC0429. NCBI lineage: Eukaryota > Fungi > Ascomycota > Sordariomycetes > Xylariales > Xylariaceae > Nemania > Nemania sp. NC0429. The sequence continues at coordinate 930,599 of MU392155.1, read as the reverse complement.
GCGATGGTTCCGTTAGCCTGACATTTGAGTGCATGATGCTTCTGTGTCTGGCCTCGTGAGAATTAAATCCCATCCGCGGCCAACGCATTCTCCTGTCTGATTCGTCTCGACATCAGATGAAACCGAAGCTTAATGTCATGAACAGTCAGGTTACTCTGGTCAAAGACTGTCTAGCAAACCTTGCCCAGATTAATGTTCCTGCGTCGACTCATCTGTGTGGCGCCAAGTCGTGGATGGAAACACTTCACTATAAGAAGCATCCCTATGCGTCTTGCCATATCATATATTGCCTTCAATACACACACACACACACACGCCATATACAGACACTCCCATCACTAGCCTGGTCCGAATTAGAAAGTGATAGCTCACCACCCAGCCAACCCGAGAAATTCCATCTACCACATATTATCCTAAGCGCTCAACGTATCCGTTACAATGGCGGCTCGGATTCTCAGACGTCTCATACATACCCTACTCCTCATCGGCGTCGTAGCAAGCGCGACGTCTGTCGGTCCCCTCGCCTCAAACGGCACTATCAACACATCGAAGAGCGACACGCAAGCCCATCATTCAAAAGCCACGGGCCCCGTTGAGATCCCGGGCGGCGTCGTACCTACTACATTTACTAAAATCAAAGTGGTTATACCCACCCCATCTACAATTGAAGTGATCATACCCACGCTCGCAGCCGCCGGCAATCATATCATTCTCCAGGACGGAAACACCGACGTAATCGACGACGAGACAGCCGACGCCGACGAAGACGAGCCCCCGAGCCCCGGGCCGCTTCTGGGGGACGAGATTTCAATCAAAAAGGGCGGTGGCGCGGCCGGGTTACGCGGGAGCGGGAGCGGGAGCGGGAGCGGGAGCGGGGGCGGTTTTCGTTCTGGCGGCGGTAGCTCTTCTTCTCGAACGGGCGGTTCTTCGTCGGGCGGTAGCGGTTCTTCGAGCGATGTCGGCGGCGGCGGAAAAGGCGGCGGTAGCGGTAGCGGTAGCAGCAAAGTCAATAATGGAAATCCGGCCTGGTTCCCCCTGGGAGGCGGGATATTCATTTTGCCGTCGTCGTCGTCGGTGAAGAGCGCGGCGTGTGGTGTACAGGTTGACGGGGCTGCGTTGGTGGCCCGGGCCATGGCGTTGGCGTTCGCGACGACCATGTTCGTTTTCTGCATGCTATAGAGCTTGATTTGGCGTGAGGGGAGGACGGGGAGGGTAGAGGGAAGTTAAGGATCGGTTAGCCGAGAACGAGCCTACGACGAGGAAGGCGGACGGAGCCGTCGTTAGATTGTTTAATTCGTAATTGCTAGTTGGATTTTTGTTGTCGAGGTTGTCGAAGGTCTATACTCAACAGTTCAGAATGAGGCAACGAACGGCGCTCCGAGAATCAGCAGTTTCGGAGCAGGACAGAGTGTAATATTGAGCCTCTGTAATATTATTTACTTCACCGCTGAATAATGTATCGGTCAAGTTCTGTAGATGGGAGGCACCACATGTTGCCGTTGAATGAGCTATATAACACGAATTACCATGAGGTCGCTGTGATGTACAAGAAACGGGTGGTGGGGTATCTGAATTTTAATATCGTCGAAGGATATGTTTTCACCACTCAGAGATCTCCCCGGGTTTCGGGCGTTGCATTCGAATCACCTTGTCGCAGTTGAGCAGACATTGCGGGTCAAGCGCTTGTTTCATCTGTCCATAAGGGAGTGGCCTGTCAGTAATCGCCAAAAACTACTCGATGAAGAATAGACTCAACTAACCTTTCTCATCAAGTCTACGGTGGTCTCACCCAGCTCGTGTGGCAGATAGTCGCGCTTAACTAGACCAACACCATGCTCACCCTGATTCATGTTAATATCGGAGTGCAGTGGCATGAATGGGAAACGCTTACAGTCACGGTCCCTTCTAACTCAACTGCCTTCTTAACCATGCGATGTACTAACTCCTCCGCATCGTGTCGCTGTTTGTCATTCGATAGGAGAATGACTAGGTCTGTTTAGTATGGGTGACGGCGAACGGACGTAAATTTGACACGTACTGTGAAAGTTTCCGTCGCCAACATGGCCGACAATGGTGCCGTACATGCCGCTCTTCTTCATATCGTCTTTAGTTTCTTCAATAAGTTGAGGTAGTCTGCTCGTGGGCACTGCCACGTCTCCGGTCCAGACCTTGTCGCCTGGCTTTGCGACAGCCATGGTACTCCAGAGCGCCTCTTTGCGGGCGCTCCAGAGCTCGGCTTGCTCTTCTCGCGACTTGGCAAATTCAAAACCAATGCTGCCGGTCTGCTTGGCGAGGTCTTTGACGATGCTTATCTGCTCTTTGACACCGCGTTCGGTACCGGAAAATTTAAAGAAGAGCGTAGGCGCCTCTTTCCAGGTTCTGGACGTCATACCGGCTATGTTGATGCATTTCATCTGTTCGTCATCAAGGATCTCGATTGCGGCAACGGGTATGCCCTGACCGACAACCTTGGAAACGCAGTCAGCTGCCTGTCGGATCGTACCGAAGCTGCAAACCGCAACGCTTTCATTGGCGGGTTTAGTCGTGAGCTTCAAGGTGGCCTCGGTGACTAGACCAAGCGTTCCCTCGCTTCCGATGAAAAGCTTGGTCAGGTCGTAGCCCGCAGAGCTCTTGCGTGGTCGTTGTCTCGTCTTCACAATCGTTCCATCCGCCAAGACGACGGTGACGGACAGGACCCATTCTCGCATCGTACCGTATCGATAGGCGTTTGTACCGCTGCATCCAGTGCCGATCATGCCGCCTATCTGGGCGCCCGGGCCCGGGTCTGGGGGGAAGAAGAGGTTGTCCTTGCTAAGCTCCTGATTCAGATGTTCCCAGCCAACTGCGGGCTGTACAACGACATCCATGTCGTCTTTGTGAAGCTGAATGATCTTGTCCATCCTCCTAAAATCTACGCAGATTCCTCCCCGGGTAGGCGTCACATGCCCCTCCAAGCTCGTGCCCCCGCTGTATCCGACCACTGATATCCGGCGCGCATGGCAGATTTTCATGATCTGGCTGACTTGTTCGGTGGAGGCGGGGTAGACGACCATGAATGGCTTATGCGACTCCTCATTGCGATAGCTCGACCAGTCTGAGTTGGCGTGCATGAGCAGATCATCTTCTATGGTGCTGACGTTCTCCTTCCCAACAACGGCGGCGAAATCGGACCATGCGGCTTCCAGGTTGGCCTTGTCGTTGTTGTGCTTGAGCTCACTAGTCAGGGCGAGGGGCAGCGTCGAGGCCGGGTCGAGGTTGCGGGGGGACTTGGTCCCTAGATAATACGAGAAACCGGCGGCGAAGAGGATGGCTGGCATGGCCCGCAGTGAGTCAGCCTAGCTCCTGATGGCATGCCCGCCTCGAGAGACTACAGAGAAGGTGGAGAGATGGATCGATCGTACGTACCAAAGGTCGTAGCCCATCTTCTGGTGCCTGCTGATTCTTGTCTCTGCTTGGCGAACTTTGCGCGTTCTGCCTTCTCCCGGGCGATGCGAGAGCTGATGGTTTCCAGCATCTGGCCCTGGAACGTGGATCCCGGCGGATCCTTCTTCCCGGAGGAGTAGGCTCGGATGGCCTTACATGATGGCACCGCTCGACGGGAGCTCCGGGCCGCGAGGGCGCGAAGCCCGGCGGGGACTCGGCGGGTGGCCAAAGCCGACATATCCTGAATGCAATTGCCTGGCACGGGGCGTGTAATTCTTGCTCGGATGCTTGCTAGATCATGCTAACAGATCGTGTGGTTGCCGTCCCTTACATAGGCAGCTGCCCTCGAGCGACGAGGTGTGAATTTGGAGAAGCTGTGAAGGTGACGGTCTTCGTCCTCCGGCAGTGGAGAGGCGATGATGATGGGGTCATATCTGAGGTATCTATCGACATACTTTTGTAGATCGGCCGTAACCGGATGCAGTATGGATGCGGGTAGATAACAGCTAGTGTCTGCAATTTTCCTATCTGGGTTACTCGTAGCGACTTGTATGGAGGGGATAGTACCGAGGTACTCATATTGACAAGCTCCCCCAACGAACTTCGCACAACTGTCAACGGATACCAACATTACGGGAGAAGATAGTTGACAAAACTAGAGACCGTTCAATTGGAATATTCGTATCGTAATTTCTTACATAGATTTTTACAGATTGAAATAAGGCTTTATATATATTAATATAACACTCAATTAAACTATTATCTAGGCGTTATATTTTTGTTATATTAGGTGCGTTTAAGATGCCTGCAGCCCATTATTCCACTGTTAAGTGTATCGGAGCCGTAGGCGCACTGGATTACGTAGGCTCTCTGTGTGGTGGGAGAACTTGGACCCATACAACCTCTCTTCGGCTTGTTCTCTTCTGACTCTCTCATTGGTGATTTCGCCCGGACAGCGAAGGCTCAGTAAGGACCGAAAAGTCGGACGAGTTGGTTGGCACTGCCCCTGACGGATACACCCTGCGCGTGCTATCGAGGAGGAGTCTCTCTACCTGTGACGCTAGCAAAATCACCTCAGGAGATTATACACATGGCTGATATTAAGTATTACATTTGAAGGTACCTACCACTAGTAAGCTCTATAAAAAAATACACGAACTGTCCAGACAGAGGGTATAAAGATGGCTATCACCAATGTCTCCATCTCTCCTCCTCGCAATAGCTCGACCAGGCGTCCGGTTTCTGCCTGGGCTTATCCGCGACCTTGAGAAGCGTAAAGACCAGAGGGTCATCAAACATACCCTCGTAGCGAAACCGTCCCCGCGCGGTCAGCCCGGATTTGTCTAGGTCGAAGTAGCCCGACCTCGTATGAACATCGTCAAATATCAGATACGAAGTACTCGTCTCGCAACCGGCCCATTGCAGGTAGAACCGTCCGGGGGTCGGAGCCGGTTCGCTAACACCGAGTCGCCTTTTAAAGGGTCTTGTTTGCGTGGCCGTAGCAGCCCTGCGTTTGCCTGGGGCGATGGAGTTTCCCGGCATACCAACGTCCTCGCCTGAATCTTCGTCGTAGTAGTCGTCACGCTGGTATGGGGGCTGTTCTTCGCGGAGCAGCTCCAGGGCTTCCTCCGACGGAGCGAGTAGCATAGTGCCTTCGACCACTCCAAAATTGAAGGCCGCCAAGGCCCCGTGGGCGCTGGTCGGCGCATGGATGTCGAGCGTCATGGATCCCAGATCGCATCCGTAATTCCTCTGGAGCTCGCGACAGTGCATTATGTACGAGCCCACCAGGTGATGGAGAGTAAATGGGCCGGACGGAGCAGGGCGGTGTGCTCTTGCGTAGTCGATATGGGGCTTCACCTTGGCCAGGATTCTCTTCTCCCTGTTACGCTCTTCCCGCCTTGCCTCTCTTTCCTTGGCCTGTGCTGCTGCCAACTCCAGTGATTTCGCGAGAGGAACCACCTGCTTCACCCACCCAACAACCACACAATCCTCGCTATATTTTCCCCTCCAATCTTGCGAGGGTTCCACTGTTTCCTCAACTAACAGATCCGGCAGATTCTGGGTAGCCTCAATCAGTTTCTTGGCGATCTTGTCGCCGCCAATGTAACTCTTTAGAACAAGGGGTTCCCTCTGTTTTTCACGCGCAGGCTGGCCGTGTAGCCCGTCGAGGAAATATTTCGCCAGAAAGCGGTCTGCGTCAAAGTACGCCTCGAGAGTAGGGTGGTCGAGCTTGATACTCGGCCGGTCAATCATCTCGAAGGCCATGTCAACCCCTCGGTCCAGCTCCTGAGCCCAGGCAATGACGGTCACGCACGCCGTCATCTTAGCACTCAACCCAGGTATCGCGTCCACGTGGCAGCGCAGCTCCTGGAGATAGTCGTGCATGTCCCAGAGAATGATAGGCTCGGTCCTCTTGTCTGGGGCCGGCAAACCCTTGTCATCCACGAAATACTTGGAGAAGAACCATTTGACATCGCAGCGTACTTCTGCACTCGGATCATCCAGTTTGGAAAAGTTCTCATAATGCCACGCATCTACGGCAAGCTTATGCCTCTCGACGGCCGCGTCGTAATCCACCCAGCTCTGGCAATACGTGGTCTGTAAACGGCGCTCCAAGGCGTCAATTGAAGGGGGGCCACCCTCAATGCACTAAACTGGGATTAGCAACTGGTGGCGACCTGTTGTGATTTGATCTCCATCTCGCGCGCAAGCGCAGCAGATGAATATTACCAGCTCACCTTTCGGTCACTCACGGCGGCGCCAAGGGTGCTGAAAAGCTCATCCGCATCCGCCGACGATCGAAAGGGGATGTCGTAGAGGCGGAGCTGCGCGGTGATCCACGGCTTGGTCGCGATGGCCCGGCGTCCCGCCGATGCGTTCTTCCGGAATATCAGTCTCAGATCCGCGAGCGAGGCGCGAGAGAATTTGCTTGCGCGGAAGCCATCTGTGTCGTCGTACGTGAATGTCCTATATCTGGCCGGTCCCGGCTTCTTGGGCTCGGGCGGGAAACCCTCCTCCAGGCCATACATGTCACAGGAATATCGATACCCGTCAACCTTCTCCATCGTTCACAACTCACGCCTTTCAGTGATGGCTACGGAAGTGAGACGTCGTACTATAACTACCTACGAATGTAGCGATATGAAATGGACAGGTTGCTTTCAGCATAGATGAATGAATAGGTACCTATCTGGATCCTTTGGCTACCTATTTTAATTATAAGGAAGCTAATGGTTGGCTAGTGAACACTGGGTTTTGTTGACATTGACTGCCGAACACACCTAGTCTCTACCAGTCTTAATAAAACGCTAAGGCTGCTTATTATAGGTATACTAACTAACCTGACTGAACCTAGCGAAAGAATTGCAATCTGCCTCATTTGCTAATTGACTGTTTAGTATGTACTTACATGCCTACTTAAAGTACCTATACCGCTATCGACTACCTTTTCATCTGTCAAAGCGTTTTCTACCTGCACTCCTGCATTTGCAATACCTATTCGCGCCCAGCATGATGCGAATAGGTAGGAACCTGTCAGGTAACAAGGTCCGGGTCATTGACCGCTACCGCGTACAACACCCTCGAGATGCACGATCTCAAGATGGAGACTTCGCCTATGATAGCCGACGACCGCTCTAGTCCAGCCGATTTCTCGCTCAGTTCGTAGAAATGCCACTCGATCCTGAAGAGGCCCGGGATGACGAGGATTGAGTTGAGTTCACAACTCCCGTGGCGCGCCGAACTTCTTCTGGGCCAGCCCGCTGAACACGAGGCTCGCTGCCGTCACCGCGGCCCCGTTCTCCTGCTACTCCAAAGGCACGAGAGCACCAGCGACTTCTGCGAGAATCGAGAAGAAATTATCCCCAGTCTGTGCTTCGGCCTCGGAAGTGCGGGCGATACTCCCTGTGACTTCTGCGTGTTTTCAGTAGCATGACCACGCTCAGCGTCCCACCGCGAGCTGAGTTTCGAGGCGCATCGAGGGTAGTAAAAGCCTCTGCTTGGCCATTATACAGCCGCTCAAGGTCAGCCCAGCGTGTCGAAGGGGTACGAGACCCAGGTCAGCGCCGAAATCCAGGACGCGTTTCTTCAAATTCAGTGAGCTGAAGAACTCATTGAGCTCAGTATCTTTTGTGTCATTTCAGGGACTTCCTGTCTTGTGATGTCGTAGAAGGTCGCTCAACCAGTTCCCGCCCTAATGAACCGCCAGACCCTCAGTCCCTTGTGACAATCTAGGTTATAATATGAATCTTGCATTTCATAAAGATTAGGATTCAAAAATATTCACACCTTCTACGTGTTGCTTTCGAGTGTTAAGCTGTGCCCTCGCTATTTCTTATGTACCTACTCAGTAAGATTAGGTTCACTCTTGCCAGTAAAATAAGTAGAGTTGATTAGTAGGTAAGTACGTCGGCAGATCAGATTTGAGTACGTTGTAGTTGAATTTTTCGCCGGACTAGGTGTATTTAGAGATGACCGGCCCGGCGCCCGCCACGCTGGTATTAACTACAGCTCGTCTGAAACACGCAAAAGATTCACTCTTTACAACCCAATAGCAAAATTATAATGAAAATACGCCTGGCAAGACTTGACTACCCCTTTAATGAATTTATGTGACGGGGTTTTTCTTCTTTTTTATAAAAGAAGAAAAGAAAAAAAAAAGCGACCTCATATTCCACAGACGGGCCTCCTGACTTGTAGGTGTACGAATGTACCCAGAAATAAGACGATAATCCACGTATTGCAGACTACCAAACAGTTTATTCTGGAAGTTTCTAGAAGCAACCTGTGTCTTCGAAAATGAAATGCTTGGCTTAGTGGACTACTACTGCTTACTGATCGCTGGCCGTTGACCACTGATCGACAATAGTCCATCCTTGCAGAGACTTCGTGTGACAAAGAAACATCTAGAAATTTCTGGATGTTACTATCATCGCTGATCATTGATCGCTGACGGTCAATCTTGGCGGGAACTGTGTATTAACGAACGCTATGTTCGGCTAGTATATAGAGGCCGAGTCCGTCTCCCGTAGAAGACCGATCATGCTCCTACATCCAATCCACGGGACCACCACATCGCACGCTGTCTTCACTCAATCCTGCTGCCCTTTTACACAATCCGGCCAGATCAATAAAAGCACCATGACGTACTCTCTGCTCGTCTTCCTATCCCGCAAGCCCGGGACGACCCCACAGGAGTTCAGGGACTACTACACCAATTCCCATATGCCCATGTTCCGCCAGCTCGTCGGGTCTCATGTCCCGGCCCGACACATTCAGCGATACGTTCATCGCACTACCGCCTCAGGCGACGTCGGCAACACGCAGCGGAACCCGTCGACGCCCGCGAGCGTCTACGTCGGCACCCAGGCCGACTTCGACTACGACGTCGTCGTGACTATCGATTTCAAAGACGAAGCGGCGTTCCGGGCGCATTATGAATTCGTCCAGAGGCCTGAGATCGCGGCGACGATCGCTGCTGATGAGGAACGATTTCTCGACAGAACCCAGACGCGCGCTGCTGTCTTGGGCGAGACGATTGAGGTGGCGGGGGAGTAGGTCGGGTGCTTCGTCGTGAAAATAGCTTATGGATTTACGCGGCTAAGTGTCTGTGATGCTGATGTGTCAAAGCTTGGCCTTTCGTTTTGTTCGGTGGCGTTCGGTCTCGTGTGGGCGCCTGATTTCGGGTGTGCGTTCGTAGCGCTGGATCTGCTGTAGTAGTGCCATCAACGTTCAGCTCGGCGCCTGAACTTGAGGTCGAAGATGGGAGGATGGAGAGTGAATCACTAAAGTCGCTTGAACCTGGCGTATTATCCCTTCCCCTGTTAGTATTCTTATACCATATCCATATCCGCGAGGGGTAGCTGAGAGCCCTCATGGCTGTTTTCACATGTCGGACTTATTCCCCGTATCCCATGTGCCACTTTGGGATTGCATTATATATTAGAGGGTTTTATTATCATGTCGTTACTGTCGTTCCCATTTCATCGCTCGATAGATTTGGTCGTTCATGTCCCTCATGAAGTCGTGCTGGTTCCGGAGTCGGAAGACCTTTATCTTCCCTATCTACGGTCGTCATAAGGACATGTGTATCCGTGTCCCCGGCTTGCCATAGATCCCGATATCTTCGCCGTGATGCGTTACTGGGCCATGTCGACCTGGGCCCAACATGATTGCTCGGATCTGACGTTTGCTGGGATCTGGATCGCACGAGCGACCCGAGATGCCTCGCGCATGTGAAATCGTGCAAGACTTTCGGAATAGCTGGCACACCGATGACGAGGTACCCGAATGTTTGTTCTGCAATCGCCCATAGGTTGATGAGCACGGAATAGAACAGTATATCGCCTGTATAATAGGCTCTGGCAACATAAACCACGCGGGCTATAGCACTGCCAGTGGCACTATGCATCCAGGCTTAGCCATAGTATAACGGTAGAGAGGAGTGAGAGAAGGCTTACAGGAAACCAATCAAGAATAGGAGCGAAACGCCCATCTTCCTGGCCTTTGACAAGTTGAGATTCCAGATAACCCAGTGCGGCGCGATGAGAATAGTAAGATCCGAGACAACGTTGATGATCCCGGAAGCGACATTGTACTTCACCACGTCAATCGGGCACCCGTCCGTGCCCGCATCTTGGGGTGGGCATTGGAAAGCCTCGATAAAGGTCCCGATAAAGTAGAACACCGCATTGCTAACGATCAGCCCCATCAGAATCCAGAAGAGAGTATTTCGAGTGCCGGTGGGCACGAAAGTGCGCAACCAGTCAAGCAAGATGGCGATCTTGAGGAATGCGATGTTAAGCCCGAAGGTGACACTCCCAAGTTTGAAGTTCTGGAACCCTATTAGAAAACCCCTTGGACGCCGGGGTGAGTACGGAGGGCATTTACGTAGTGTGAGCCGGCGGCGAGCTCAGGGTTCAACTGCCATTGATGAACACCGAGTCCGGGGTAAATGGAGACTTGATAAGCATTGTAATGATGGACTAGAAAGAATGCCTGATGTGGCCCGCTGAATTAGCTCGTGGGGGTTCGACGCTGGCGAAGGGCAGGGCAATAGGGCTGACCATTGAGATAACTAATAAGATCTCGGGAATGCCTAATCTTCTCATGTTATACCGAGAAAGAAGGCGGATAACGACGGCGAGGAGAGCAAGAATGCCGGTGAAGATGACGATCGCTTTCGGGACCACATGATTTCCAATATCTCCGGCAGGAGTCGGGGCCGGAGCTGGTTGCAAGTCAGAATTCATGGTGCGAGAAGTCTCGATATTCACGCCAGCCTAGGCGTACCGTAAAGTCATGACATGACCATTGAAGGGCGAAACTAAAATAATGCGGTGCGAAAAGCAATGGGTGAAGGGGAAAGTAGTAGTTCGCCCGCCATCCGTGCCGCGCAGAGGATTATGTAAAAGGAACAGGATCGCCTTTACATGCAAACATCATTGGAATTGGAATTTCGCGACGAGAAGGGCGATAGGGATTTCAAGGAAGCAAACATCATCAGTGATGATCTTGCTGTTATGGGTGCGACCGTTACAAAGGCACCCCCCATGTCAGATTCTTGGGGACATGGAAGTGATCCTTCATAAGAACCTAGTGTGGTCGAATATGACAGGACGGTCCCGGAGTCGATTACTATTGCCCACTAGCAGATGGTTGGCAGAGAGGACCAGGATGTTAACAGCGTTCATATGCGGAGAATGAGAGCTGTGGAACGTGGCCTTGCTGACCACGCATGTTCAATCACGGTCGTCAATTTTAATTTTAATGTTACTGAGAGATTACGAATAGAAGACGGTGGGTTGAGTTGCGCGTATTGCCGACTTAGATGCGCCTAGATATCGTGGTTGAGAGGTGACAGTTGAGAAGTGATTTCCAACTTACCACAAGACGAAGTAGACGTGACCTGGACGATCAAAATACTTATAATTGTTCGCATCTCCAGTTCCAGCTGCTCGCCAAAGACACCTAATAGGTAGGCAGTGTTTGGGTTGACCCGGCATCTTTGCCGAGAGCGCTAATATAGGTAGTAAACCCGCTAATAGGTTGAACTTATTCCCCACGTTGATAGATTGTCATGTCTTGCCGAGCCTCTTCGCTTCTTGTTTTTGGGACTTTTGCTAAGCTACCTTAGGATATATGTGTGATTGATCTAAAGCCGTTGACTTTCTGCCGCTGAGAGACAAGCCCCGTCTTATTGATTCCTAGTCCCTTCCTCGCACTCAGCTAGTATTTCAGGGAGATGCCAATTCATGTCCGCATAGGCTCTTAAATCATAACTTCTTGGGAACTACTGATCTGAGATCAAGGTTAAGGTGCACCTCCTGCAGCGTTTCGCTACGTATCGCGAGGTCAAGGGTTTCAGCTCCCTGGCAAACATCGGCACCGAGAGAATGTTTAAGGGCTGAGCTACATCTGAGCCGCATGGTTGCTGCTTACTTGGTTGCTAATGCTGACATTGCACTAAAGTTCCCGCACGGGCTGCTCCGCGGCTAGAACGTCGATCGCCATAGGCATCGTGGACTCAAGACTGGTTTTAGACTGGTGCAGTAGGTAGCGCTGTGGACCCCAAGACGTCAGGGGTATTTCTGTCAAATTTCCTCGTAGGGATAAAAACCTATATAACTCTACAAACACCACAGCATGTCTCCCAGCTGGGCATACATAGACGAGGGTATGTTGCTGCCATCATGCATGCCAGCCCTCATTATTTTGACAGGTGTGATTTGACGTTTTATCGAAGCCTTATTTCGGCATGAAAGTAACCCACACCTCGTAGTCTGACACACAAATGTTTAGGCGAGCCAATAGCACATGTTCCGATGCCTGAGAATGTGGCTCATCCTTCAGCGTCACTCTCGGCATTCTCGACATTTTTAACGCTATTCCCAGTAACCGAAGGATAGATGTTACAATCTTCAATTACTTGATAGGTTGTCTACCTTGGAACGCGCATAATTGATCACTTGGGCTACCTGCAGCGACCAAAAAAAAACCCCCCCGCCCGAATTTAGAACAATTGTAGCCTGCATATTCCCTTACACAATTTGCACACTCACGCCGCTTCTGCTAACAAACCTGCCGGGCATGTAGCCGGCTCCGATTCTTTTATATGTCTCCAATGAGCCGAGCGCAGGCAAGAGAGCCGGCGCAATGAGAATGCAGTAATGAAGCCGAACATCAACACCCTGCCACCCCTTCTCGATTCTGAGAACTACACATTTCACCCTTTCCCGGTATGAACTTTCATCTATGTCATAATAAAGTCTTCCCGGAAGCACTGCCCCTTTATGCCCCCAACAATCGTTCGGGCCGTGCCGACTAAGGCCCACCTGTTATCCGGCTGACTCATCGGCGCAGTAGCCCCTTTATCACCCGACCAGCGTGATTGGATTCTTCTCCCTTCAATCTTACCGAATTCGAGTTAAATGGAGGCTAGGCCGTGTGAATAGCTACCGCAAGGAGGTTTTCCGCTTCGATAGGATCATGTGGCTCCAAACAGCCCGACGGATGAGGTTTGCGGCGGTAACCGTCGGAGTCCGGTCGGGGCGATCGGGAACGTCTTCAATGCCCACAAGGCGAGACGATTGGAAAAGAAAAGAACATGGCAGAATATATGGAGAGCTTGAGTGGCTGAGTTGGACATTTTGCGAAGGGCCTCGCATTGAACTATATTTTATAAACCCCAGTGAAGTTTTAACGTAAAGTTTTGACAGTGCAGCGCATATGTTACGTTCTACGTTTCAGTAGCTAGTTCGCAGTTGTTCATAAAGTGTGTTGAAGTATAACATATCTAAGTTAATAAAAAACAGAAAATTCTTATCCATAGCAGTGAAACTGTTTCTTATGTTCACGTTCAATTAAATCGAATATGAAATTACATAGTTGGACATTCAATGTTCTAAGTTTCTCTGTGTTCTTTCCTAGTCCCTCAAAATTCGCCCGCCCTTTCTTTAATGATTATATCTATCCATCTATCTATCTCGGATAGCAACCGACCCTATTCTCTCACCTCCCTCCTAACAGCTCCTTGCGCATAAGCACATCGCCAACCGCCCACGTCTTGCCAGTCGGATCCGTCTCGAACCAAGCGGCCGCCTTCCGGCCGTAGACCACATAGCCGCGCCGTGAGTACCAGTCCTGGTTAGTAATCTAGAGAATCCGATAGTCAGTTAGCCAGGTGAATGAATAGGCGGGACGAATCTGGGAGACCAGAAATAATGACGAGAAATAACCATCAAAAGAAAGCGGGGACGCAACGCAACGCAACGCAACGTAACATAACGCAACGCACCTTTGGTACTGGACGCCCCATGGCGATACGGCGAGGGCTGTCCGCCTGACACTCGTCGTTCGCGATCGTCGACAGCGTGATGGCCTTGGCGGCGAATTCCTCCCTAGCCATCCTTGAAGCGCGCGTCAGTAATGGTAAGGGGAATCATCCACCCTCATCACTTTAATTGCATTACATCTTGTCGCGATGAGCAGACTCAAAACTTCAATTCAATGACTAGTAACACTCACTTTTCGCAATAATTCATCGCCTCGCCGCCGAGCCCGAGCCCCTGCAACGCGGTCGAGATGTAGAAGTTCATGAGCGAGAACACGCCGTCTGCCAGGCTCGTCTGGAGTTCCGGCTGAGTGGAAACCGAGTCGAGCCCGATGTGGCCAACCGGGATGAAGGAGGGGACGAGAGGGTCCGGCTTGTGCGGCCGGCCCAGGATCGCCGGGCAGGTGTCGAAAAGGGGCTCGACCTCGCCGGGATAGGCCGCCAAGTGTATCCCGAGCCGTGAAGGCGTCTCGGGGTGATCCGGGTGGAGAACCTGATTACTGCCGGTCAGAATCATTCCGTTGCGTGCGCGGTAAATTGTGTGTATTTCTCTTCATAAATTTGGGAAGCAGACGATGTTGGGGCGTTATTAAGGTGTGTCATGGCGCAAATGAAAGGTGAAAAATATGGTACACATTGGGTAATCATGTGCCGGTCCTCCGGTATGTAAGTAATTAATTATACCGCGTTTATTTCAACTTACGACCCAATGAAGGCCTGTGTGTCCTTGTCTCTGAAGATCCCTCCAACCGTCTACCAAGTTGACTTTCCATCCACAGGCAATCCGCTGCAGCTTCATACGGTCGACATGTGCTTGTGAGTTCGGGTCCCACGGAACCAAGTACACAGAGGGAATCCTGCTGCCTGGCTCTCTCGTCTTCAGCTCCATGGCCACAATAAGTCGTGTTGGACAGTCGGACTTAAAGATTTAGCACTTCGTAGTGTATAGTAAACGTTCAGTTGTCGATTGAGCACGACTATGACCTGTAATCAAGATATTATCCAGGTGTTTGGTTGGCGTTGTTAGTCTTTTCAAATCTATTACTCAATAGTTTGATGACTCATGCCGACGCGGCTATTGTAACTGTGCCACTGTGGAACCTCGCGGTTGAGCCATTGCCATCTCGTCACGACAGGGTGGACACAACACGCGTCCAAGATCTTACTAGCACGGTCGGATCACCTTACTAGGGCAAAACAGCTCCGTTATTGCACGTGCTAACCTCCGAATGTCCATAATATAACAAGGGCTTGGATCAAGGGCTTGTAATAGGCTTCAATTCGGCTATAATTCTCTTTAGTCCCTCAAGGTCCGATGCTCCCCCTTTTCTATTAAAGAGGGTTTGCCTTGCCTATTTATCTCTTACTTCTAAAATAACTTGTCCCTTCGTACATCCGGCTAATACTGCCTTCTCTAAGGGTCTTGGATCTATGTGGGGTGAGTGCATTATCTGGTTTCGAAGTGTCTAACTTTTCTTCATATCTCTGCGGCCTTCCTTGGGCGCCAGACACCAGCGAGGGCCCTTTGCAGTGTGACGATCGGGTCCCGCATCACCTCATTCCACTAGATTTAACTCGACACCTGTGAGAGTTACGTGGCGTCGCTGTTTTCAGTTGAATCGGATCAGACAATAGAATCGATCACATGATGATTTACCAAAGCCAAGAGGTAAACCACAGAACTATTTTCAACAATATCATCAATATAGCACGAATAGAAAATCTGCTTATCTGTACGGAGCATGCTGCATCACAGAGACTGGCTTGAGGCGGCTAGGAGGGGTAAATGCTGGCTTCGATTTGGATGGGTCCGGGCCAGAGCCGAGACAATGCTATATTAGCACCACTATTATCAATTAATCGTCGAGGCCACCCCACTCGTCACCTTCGCTGCTCTCCTCTTGGGAATCGTCATTGGCCCCCCCTAACTTCCGCCTCTTGCTGTTCGCGATAGCCTCACGCTTGTTGTTTTCCTTACGCCTCTCCCACGCACTCTTAGTAGTGATCTTTGTCGCATTTCCGCGCCGTGACTCGATCCCACGCTGCTTCAGCTTCTTTTTCTCTTCCTTGCTGATCTTGGGTAGCGAGTCGAGAAGCCACTTCGGGACACCTTCGTCTCCGGTTTTGCCAGCCTGCTTCTCGCTCTGAGAGATGACGTTGGCAATACTCTTGAGATACGCGACGTCATCGTTGGTGTAGAATGTGCAGGCGGTCCCCTTTTCTCCAGCCCGGCCGGTTCGCCCAACTCGATGAACATATGCGGCGGCTGAAGTCGGCACATCGTAATTCACAACCCCGGAAACGCCCCTGAAGTCTAGACCTCTCATGAGAAGGTCGGTGGTTACCAGGGCCCAGATCTCGCCGGATCTAAACCTCCGTACGATGTCTGACCGTGCCGAGTCAGAGAGGGAAGAGTGGAGCGCAGCAATGCGTGATGATCCGCCTGCTTCCAGTGGGAAGTCAAACTTTAGCTCGCTATGTAGAGCCGTGGCGCGTTCGATTGTCTGTGTGAACACAAGGATCGGAAGGTTCATCTCTGGTACCGATGCACTCGAGGACTGTGGGCGTAGTATCTGACGCAAAGCAAAGAGTTTCCCCTGTTCAGTTGCGCAGTAGACTAACTTGTGGCTGATGCTTGGGACAGCCGTGTCTTTTAAACCGACTACGAGACGTACAAGTGGAACAACAGGGCCGTCAGAGTTTTGCGCGCCGAGACGGTCTGATATTAGTTCTTCAATATGCGCTCCCATAGTGGCAGAAAAGCATCGCAGCCTTAGAGAAGGATTAACGCAGGCAGACCATATCGTCAACGTTTGTTCGAGAAACCGTTGCTCGAGGAGAACGTCACCCTCATCTAGGATTAACGATCTGACGGTTGGGAGCGTTCTAGACTTTAGAAAGTTGCCTAACAAGAGAGGCGTCGTAACAAGAATATCAGCTTTCGTGAGGGTTACTTCGGTTGCACCATTGTCGTTCCCATCGTCATCACTCTCACCCGCGCCATCTGTGTCTTCATTTTCTGCGCTCGACGCATCATTGTCGTCATCTGACTTCGGCTGGCCGTCGGCCGGTATCTTCATGCCCTTCTTCATCATTACAATCTTCACTCCAGTATTATTCGTGAGTTTCCGCCCCTCATTGGCAATCTGCTCAGCCAGCTCCCGTGTAGGGACCACGATAATTGTTTCAAGCACGCGGTCCTTGGTCGACTCGGCCCGCCTTCTCAGCACGGCATTGATGGCCGGAACTAAAAACGCCAAGGTCTTCCCACTTCCGGTAGGAGCCACGGCGAGAAAATGAATGCCATCTTTCGGGTCTATGTCGAGCTCGGCGCATGCCGTAGCGGACAGGGCCTGCTCGGGCTGAATCAGAAGAGGTAGGGACCCCAGTTGCACCTCGGTAGGTATCCGATACCCCTGGTGGGACAGATTCTCCTCTAATCGGGGGGATAACTTCCACGTGGTGCGAAGGTGTGCGAAGGAGACCAGAGGCTGAGGGAAGAGAACCTTTCTCGCATCCTTGACCCTGACCTTGGAGGCTTCCTTTTTCTTTTTCTTCGACTTGGAAATCTTTTTCCTCTGGTCTTGGTGGCCTGATAGTACGGTGAACTTGAGGCGATGAGATCGTAGGACTCTCCGCACCTCGTCGTCGTCGAGAAGGGAGGGTTCGGGTGTGGCCTTCACCTCGCGCAGTTCTTGTACTGTCCCTGTCTCTGAAAGCGCAGAGACTTTGTGTTCTTTGGCGTCTCGGGGGGCGAAGAAATCGAGCGATAGGTCGTCGACATCGCCGCCATCGCGCTCTTGGGCGAATTGCTGCTCTTCCTCATTTCTCTTCCGCTTCAGCGTCTTATCATGGAATAGCTGGGGGTTTTGTACTTTGGGCGCGGGTTTGAATTCGAATGGTTGACGAGAAGATTTCTTAGCCCCACGGGACAATATCTTGAGGACGTCCATGTCGGGAAGAGGTAGTGCGACTAGGCACTAGGCATCCCGGTTGTACGCGATGGCGGTGTCGTCGTCGAGCCTCGAATAGCGAGCCTATGTGAAAAGCAGATTGGCGACATACGAAGTAGCAATGGAAAAATACGGCCGGGATGATGATAAGAGAGATCGATAAGAAGATAAGATTAGTAGCGTTCCTAGTGTACCATCACTCAGGTACTTCGCCGTGTACTTGGTATCAGGCCAGTAAAACCTACCTACCTCTGGTATACTTGGCACGCTAAATCATTGACCCACGATGTAAAATGTATATCGCCTACCAGTACTTGGCCGGAAAAACCCCCCTGGCTACATCTACGAAGCGCCTTCCGGGAGCCTTGTCTAGCGCAAATACATCAAAAGGTAGCTTTTATACCCTACCACACCAGTACACTACCTACCAACACGGCTTAGCGTTATGGCCGCTCTTATTCAATTTTGGCTCACCTTACCCTTACAGTCCTTAATTGTCAGTCACGTTGAATGAGTGGCTAGATTTATATAGAATGCCTTCGTTTTTAATATAAAAAGGTATGACTGGAATAAAACGAAGGTCTTTTTTACCCTAAAAAATTCTTTCCGCTGCAGATTTTATAATAAAAAAAATTTTTTATTTAAGCTTAGTTATTATTACTTATTTAAAAAAAAAAAATCTATATTAAAAAAATAAATACTATAAGTATTTAAATATAACAGTATATAAATACTAGCATATTAATATTTTCTGCTTTATTTTATTTAGCTATTTAAAGCTTTTAATTAGCTAAATTATATTTAGCTTTTTTTTTTATTATTATAGTTATAGCAGTATAGCTAAAATAAAAGCAGTTTTTTACTGCTTTTTTTATAATATACTAAGTTAACTATAATATATTTAATTAATTATAATATACCTAATTAACTATAATATACCTAATTAATTATAATATACCTACTTTGCTATAATATATTAAATTTAATGCTATATACTAAATTTTATATAATATATTAAATTAACTGCTATATATTAAATTAATAATTAAATTAATTATTAAATAATAAACTAACTAATTAAATTAACTAATAGATTATATAATAAAAGATTTTATTTATTTAACCGCTAGTTTATTTAAATATAAAAATATTTAAATATAAAGCTATTAAATTAATTAATAAATTATATAATAAAAGATTTTATTTTTTTAACCGCTAATCTATCTATATACAAAGGTACTTAAGTACAAAGCTACCTAAGTACAGTTTTTTAGTTTAAACTTTTTTTATATAATAAAATATTAGCAAATATTGTAAAGGTTATTAAGTTACCGACGTCCGGCTAAAATATTATTAACGTTTTTTAAAAGCGGACTACCCGCTTTATAAAACTTTTCTATTAATATAGCATTTTTTAAACCTATTTTATAATAAAAACATTTTAAATAGTAAAGTCGCTATAATATAAATATTATTTTTAAAGCTTTAATAAATAACCTTTAAGCTTTAATAATGCTAATTTTTATTATTTTAAAAAATATATAAAATATTTTAGCATATTTTAAAAAACGCTTTAAAGCTAAAAGCTATACTAATATATTTTAAAAAACGCTTTAAAGCTAAAAGCTATACTAGCTTAAACTAATTATAAAATCCGCCGTTTTAATTTTATATTAATAATAAGCTTAAACAGTATAAAAACTATTATATTATAAACTATATAATAGTAAATAACTATTGCTATTTTAAATATAACTATTATTATTTTAAATATTAAATATATTTTTTAATTTAAAAATTTAAATAAAATTTTTAATTATAAATAAAGCATATAAAGCTTTAATATTTTAGCTAGTAAGTGCTATTTACTTTTTATTTTTATTTTTATAGCTATTAAAACTTAAATAATAAAAAATATCGTTATTATTAATATTAAAGTTTTTATATATTTTAGCTATAATAATTAACTAAATATTAATAGCTATACTGCCGGTAATATTAGCTTTAATATTTAATTAATTATTATAATATTATTTTAATTAGCTTTAAAATAAATTAGCTAATATATTAAATATATAAATTTATTTTATATTAATTTTTTTTATGCTAGCATTTAAAAATATAAATTAATATAATAATTAAATATTAACTATAAAACTAACTATATAAATTTTTTTAAAAATATAATATTTAGCGGCTATAAAAGCTTATTTTTTATTAAAAGTTTTTTTAGCTTTAAAAATAGCCGGCTTTGGCTTGCTTAAGGTATTAAAAATGCTGGCTTTTTTTAACCGGCCATTTTTAAAGCGCGAAGTGCTAAAAATAATAAAAAAAAAGCTGTTTTAAAAAAATAAAAAATAAAAAAACGTAGGTATAAAAAATAAAAAATAAAAAAACATAAAAATAAAATATATAATAAATAAAAAAAAATAAAAAATAAAAAATAAAAAAACGTAAATATAAAAAATAAAAAATAAAAAAACGTAGCTTTTTAATTATTTAACTATAACTGCTATAAACCGCCGCTATAATATATTAAATAAATTATAATATATTTACTTTATTATAATATACTTATTTATTTTATTATAATATATTTACTTTATAACAATATATTTATAATATATTTTTTTATTTTATTATAATATATTTATTTTATTATATTATATTAAATTTAATACTATATGCTAAATTTTATATAATATATTAAATTAACTATTATATATTAAATTAATAATTAAATTAATTATTATATAATAAACTAACTAATTAAATTAATTAATAAATTATATAGTAAAAGATTTTATTTATTTAACTGCTAATCTATTTAAATATAAAAATATTTAAATATAAAGCTATTAAATTAATTAATAGATTATATAATAAAAGATTTTATTTTTTTAACCGCTAATCTACCTAAATATAAAAATATTTAAATATAAAGCTACTAAATTAACTAATAGATTATATAATAAAAGATTTTATTTTTTTAATTATTAATTTATTTAAATATAAAAATATTTAAATATAAAGCTATTTAAATATAGTTTGTTAATTTAAACTTTTTTTATATAATAAAATATTAGCAAATACTGTAAAAGTTATTAAATTACCGGCGTCCGGCTAAAACGTTATTAACGTTTTTTAAAAGCGGACTACCTGCTTTATAAAACTTTTCTGTTAATATAATATTTTTTAAACTTATTTTATAATAAAAACACTTTAAATAATAAAATCGCTATAATATAAATATTATTTTTAAAGTTTTAATAAATAACTTTTAAGCTTTAATAGTGTTAACTTTTATTATTTTAAAAAATATATAAAATATTTTAATATAGCATATATAGCGCTAATTTATAAGCTACCGCTTGCGCTAGCCGTTCTATGCTTAGCTTATTAATGCTAAAAGCACTTTTTTAACGCTTATATTAAATATAAAGCTAAAAAACTAATAATTATATATATTATAATTTAATATTATAATTAAAGCTAAAAATATTTATTAATATTTATAATTGCTAATTTTTTATAACTAATATATTATTTAAATAAAAATAATAAGCCTTTATAATAAAAATAAAAATAATTAAAGCTATATATAAATATTAGCAAAAAAACAGTTTAAAGCTTTAATTAAATACTAATTTTATTTAATAAACCGGAGATTTATTTAACTATAATTAATATTTAATTTAAGCTTTAAATTATTTTTTTGCTAATATTTATATATAGCTTTAATTATTTCTATTTTTATTATAAAAGCTTATTACTTTTGCTTAAGCAATATATTAGTTATTAAAAATTAGCGATTATAAATATTATAATTTAATGCTATAGTTAAAGCTATAAAATAAAAAGCAGTTTTTTTAAAAATAAAAGATTTTGCTAGGCGGTATAAGCTTAGGCTAATTGCTTTAAGCTTAGCCTATTAATACTAAAGGCACTTTTTTAATGTTTGCTATAAAATAAAAAGCAGTTATTTTAAAAATAAAAAAAAAAAGCTTTTTTTATTTTATAATATATTAATAATAATTTTAAAAAAAAAAGCTTATATAAACTTTATTAAATTTAATGCGCAGGCTATTATATTTTAATTATTAATTATATTATTTAAAAATTAAAAAATATTTTAGCTATAATTAATAACTTAATTTATATAGCGCTTTTGTTAATAATATCGCATTTTTTATAAACCTTTTTAAAGTTAGTCGATTTTTAAATATAAGCTATATTAGCATAGTTTTATTTACCTTTTTTAATTTAATATTCTGCCGCTAATTATTATTTTTTTTTTATAACCGCTTATTTTTTATATAATTATATATATGTTTTTGTTAATATAACAGTATTTTTTAATAACTATTTTAGCTATAATATATTTATAATAAAATAGCGGGGCTATATTTACATTATATGCACTAATAAAATTTATTATTTTAAAATTAAACTACTATTTAATTAAATATTATATATGCTGCTTTATTATATATTATAGCTAAAATTAGCTTTGCGGCAAGATAGTATATAAAAAGTGCTAATAAAACGGTTATAAAATAAATTAATACTAACTAAATAAAATAAAACCTTATTATTATTATTTATAACTTTAATATATTAATATATATAGCAGACTTTTTAATTAAATTATAATAGCAAATTTAAAAAAGTAGAAAATTTTATTAAGCGGTGTATATTATGCGCTAGCCGCTTTAAGCTTAGCTTATTAACGCTAAAGGCACTTTTTAACGCTTGCTATAAACTAAAAAGCAGTTGCTTTAAAGGTAAAAAAAAGAAAAGTCGGCGTGCAGGCTATTATATTTTAATTATTAATTTAATTAAAAATAAAAACAAGCAAAAAAAAATATTTAAATATAAAAGCTATATAATTTAAAAATTAAAAAATATTTTAGCTATAATTAATAATTTAACTTATATAATGTTTTTGCTAATAATGTTATATTTTTTATAAACTTTTTTAAAGTCGACCTTTAATTAATTAATAATAATAAAAAAACGTTTAAAAAATCGAAAATAAAGAAATGCTGGTTTAGCGCTAAAAATACTATTAGTACTAGCTTATGCGCTTAATAATAAAATTTTATAATATATTTATAATAAAATAGCAAAGCTATATTTACGTTATATATAATAATAAAATTTATTATTTTAAAATTAAACTATTATTTAATTAAATATTATATATGCTGTTTTATTATATATTATAGCTAAAATTAGCTTTATAATAAAATAGTATATAAAAAGTGCTAATAAAGCGGTTATAATATAAATTAATACTAACTAAGCAAAATAAAACTTTATTATTATTATTTATAACTTTAATATATTAATATATATAGTAAACTTTTTAGTTAAATTATAACTAGAGGCCTTTTCAAACCAGGTGCAAAGAGAGCTTTCGTTTTTAAAGGCTAACCTTAAAACGGCTAGTATAAGCGCTAGACCCGACCACCCGATTTTTATTAACCGTAACTCTAACACACCAGATAGACTGCACTCTACGTTGACAGGCTAAGCCCAAAGCGGCTAGCGCATAACGTACACCGCCCAGCAGAATCTCCTACCTTTTTAAATCTGTTATTATAACCGTTTATTTAAAAAGTCTGCTATATATATTAATATATTAAAGTTATAAACAATAATAATAAAGTTTTATTTTGCTTAGTTAGTACTAATTTATATTATAACCGCTTTGCTAGCACCTTTTATATACTATCCCGCTGTAAAGCTAATTTTAGCTATAATATATAATAAAATAGCATATATAATATCTAATTAAACAATAATTTAATTTTAAAATAATAAATTTTATTAGTGCATATAACGTAGGTATAGCCCCGCTATTTTATTATAAATATATTATAAGACTTTATTGTCGAGTGCGTACGCCAGTACTAATAATATTTTTAGCGCTAGACCAGCATTTCTTTATTATTATCGAGCGCATACGCTAGTACTAATAGTGTTTCCAGCGCTGGACCAGCATCCCCTTATTATTATTAAGTGCGTAGGCTAGTACTAGTAGTGTCTCCAGCGCTGGACTAACATCCTTTTATTTTCGATTTTTTAAGCGTTTTTCCACTGTTGCTAATTAAATCTATGCGATAAAAAGGCAATAGCAGATACTATAATAATAATATAAAAAAAGCGGGTATTATAGGCCGAAAGTTTATTTATTAGTCGTAATTTTTAGACGCCGTTGTTTAAGCATTCCTTTATATAAAAAAAAAGCGGCTATGTTTGCTTTATTATTTTTGCTTTAATAAATATAAAAAAATAAAAAGAATTAATATAGCAAAAATATGTCTATATTAATTAAAGTTAATTATTAGCTTAAAAAAAAACTTATTTTATTTATATAAAAAATCTATATATTTTATTAAATTTTTTAAATTTTTAATTATATTAAACATATTTATCTGCTTTATTAAAGCGTAAAGAAAAGTTTTTTTATAAGCTTTAGCTGCTATTTTATTTAAATTATAAATAAAATTTAAATATAGTCCGGCCCGGTGCTTGCCGTGCAATACGCCTTTAGCACTACAAAATATATTATTTACTATATATTTTTAGGTGCAGCTTTAGTATATTATATTTAAATATAAACTTATAGTTAGCGCCTGCTATAATATTTTTATTTAATTATTATTATTTTAGCATATAATTTCGACTTAATAAATAAAATAAAATAAAAAAAATATTGCAGATTATAATTTATTTTATAACCGCTCCGCTAACACCTTCTGCATACTATCCCGCCGCGAAACTAATTTTATAGCTTATTATCGGCAACTTTAAAATAGCTGTCTATAATATCGGTCGATATAAAATATATAACAGCACTACTATAAAACTTTTTTATTATTAAGCGCATAAGCTAATACTAATAATATTTCTAGCGCTAAATTAACATTTTTTTATTTTCGATTTTTTAAACGTTTTTTTATTATTGCCGATTAAATTTATATAATAAAAAGGCATTATTAGTCCGTATAAAAGCACAAATGCAAATAACTTCTTATATTAAAATTTTAACTGCGGCCTGGTCATTTTTAAATCTGTTATTGCTTTTATTAATATTATATAAAGCATATAGTTCGTTTTTCGCGCATAATAGCTTTTTATATATATAATAATGTCGTGTTAGCCTAATGCTTTAAATTATTATATTTTCTAACCAGCGATTTTTATAAAAATTTAAAATATAAAAAAACTGCTAACTATATTCGTTATATAGCCGCTATAAAACTTTAATAAATATACTTTATATAATAAAAATACCGTTATATTTATAAAAAAACATATATAACTATATAAAAAATAAGCGGTTATAAAAAAAAAGTAATAATTAACAGCAAAATAGTTAGCGGCGGAATATTAAGTTATTAACTATAGCTAAAATACTTATTAATTTTTAAACAATATAGCTTTTATATTTAAATATTTTTTTTTGTTTGTTTTTATTTTTAATTAAATTAATAACTAAAATGCGATAGCCTGTGCGCCGAGTTTAATAAAATAGGCGTAGGCTTTTTTTTAAACAAAAAAGCTTTTTTTTTTTTTTACTTTTAAAACAACTGCTTTTTATTTTATAGCTTTAATTATAGCACTAAACTGCAATATTTATAATTGCTAATCTTTTAGCCCTACGCTTAACGCGAGCGTTAAAAAGGTGCGCTTTATATTAATAAGCTAATTTTAAAGCGGCTAACGCATAACGTACAGCGCCCGGCAGAATTTCCTACCTTTTTAAGTTTGCTATTATAATTTAACTAAAAAGTCTACCGTATATATTAATATATTAAAGTTATAAATAATAATAATAAGGTTTTATTTTGCTTAGTTAGTATTAATTTACTTTATAACCGCTCTGTTAGCACTTTTTATATACTATTTTGCCGCAAAGCTAATTTCGGCTATAATATATAATAAAACAGCATATATAATATCTAATTAAACAATAGTTTAATTTTAAAATAATAAATTTTATTAGTGCATATAATGTAGGTATAGCCCTGCTACTTTATTATAAATATATTATAAAACTTTATTATCGAGCGTATAAGCTAGTACTAATAGTATTTTTAGCGCTAGACCAATATCTCTTTATTTTCGATTTTTTAAGCGTTTTTTTACTGTTACCGATTAATTAAAAGTCGATTTTAAAAAAGTTCGCAAAAAATGCGACATTGTTAACAAAAGCGCTATATAAATTAGGTTATTAATTATAGCTAAAGTACTCTTTAATTTTTAGATTATACGGCTTTTATATTTAAATATTTTTTTTTGCTTGTTTTTATTTTTAATTAAATCGATAACTAAAATGCGATAGCCTGCGCGCTAACTTTTTTTTTTTTTACCTTTAAAGCAACTGCTTTTTAGTTTATAGCAAGCGTTAAAAAGTGCTTTCAGCGTTAACAGGCTAAGCTTAAAGCAGCTAGCGTATAATATATACCGTCCAGCAAAATCTTTTACTTTTTTAAGTCTGCTATTATAATTTAATTAAAAAGTCTGCTATATATATTAATATATTAAAGTTATAAATAATAATAATAAAGTTTTATTTTATTTAGTTAGTATTAATTTATTTTATAACCGCTTTGCTAGCACCCTTTGTATATTATTTTAGTGCAAAGCTAATTTTAGCTGTAATATATAATAAAATAGCATATATAATATTTAATTAAACAATAGTTTAATTTTAAAATAATAAATTTTATTAGTGTATATAATGTAAATATAGCCCTGCTATTCTATTATAAATATATTATAGCTAAAATAATTATTAAAAAAATATTATTATATTAGTAAAAAAATATATATAATTATATAAAAAATAAGCGGTTATAAAAAAAAAATAATAATTAGCGGCAGAATATTAAATTAAAAAAAGTAAGCAAAACCGTGCTAATATAGCTTATATTTAAAAGTCGACTAATTTTAAAAAAGTTTATAAAAAATGCGATATTGTTAGCAAAAGCGCCGTATAAGTTAGATTATTAACTATAGCTAAAATATTTTTTAATTTTTAAATAATATAGCTAATAATTAAAATATAATAGCCTGCGCGCCAAGTTTAACAAAGTTTACGTAAGCTTTTTTTTTTAAAATCGGCATTAGCATACTATAAAATAAAAAAAGCTTTTTTTTTTTTTATTTTTAAAATAATTACTTTTTATTTTATAGCAAGCGTTAAAAAAGTGCTTTTAATATTAATAGGCTAAGCTTAAAGCGACTAGCGCAGGCTTATACCGCCCGGCAAAATCTTTTACTTTTAAAAAAACTGCTTTTTATTTTATAGCTTTAATTATAGCATTAGACTATAATATCTATAATCGCTAGTTTTTTATAACTAATATATTGCCTAAGCAAAAATAGCAAGCTTTTATAATAAAAATAAAAATAATTAAAGCTATATATAAATATTAATAAAAAAATAGTTTAAAGTTTAAATTAAATATTAATTATAGCTAAATAAATCTTTAGTTTATTAAATAAAATCAGTATTTAATTAAAGCTTTAAATTATTTTTTTGTTAATATTTATATGCAGCTTTAATTATTTTTATTTTTATTATAAAAGCCCGCTGCTTTTGCCTAAACAATGCGTCGGTTATAAAAAATTAGCAATTATAAATATTAATAAATATTTTTAGCTTTAACTATAGCATTAGATTATAATATATGCAATCATTAGTTTTTTAGCTCTATATTTAATGCAAGCGTTAAAAAAGTGCCTTTAGCATTAATAAGCTAAGCATAAAACGGCTAGCATAAGCGGTAGCTTATAAATTAGCGCTATATATGCTATGTTAAAATGTTTTATATATTTTTTAAAATAATAAAAGTTAGCGCTATTAAAGCTTAAAGGTTGTTTATTAAAGCTTTAAAAGTAATATTTACATTATAGCGACTTTGCTATCTAAAGTGCTTTTATTATAAAATAAGTTTAAAAAATGCTATACTAACAGAAAAGTTTTATAAAGCGGATAATCCGCTTTTAAAAAATGTTAATAACGTTTTAGCCGGACGCTAATAACTTAATAACTTTTATAATGTTTGCTAATATTTTATTATATAAAAAAGGTTTAAACTAAAAAACTGTATTTAAGTAGCTTTATATCTAAGTACTTTTATATATAGGTAGATTAGCGGTTAAAAAAATAAAATTTTTTATTATATAATCTGTTAGTTAATTTAATAGCTTTATATCTAAGTATCTTTATACCTAGGTAAATTAGCGGTTAAAAAAATAAAATTTTTTACTATATAATCTATTAATTAATTTAATTAATTAGTTTACTATTTAATAACTAATTTAACTATTAATTTAATATATAATAATTAACCTAGTATATTATATAAAATCTAGCATATGGTATTAAATCTAATATAACGCGATAAAATAAATACATTATAATAAAATAAAAAGGTATATTGTAGGTATATCGCTATAAAGTAAATATATTATAATAAAGTAAATAAGTGTATTGTAATAAAATAAATATATTATAGTCTATTTAATATATTATAGCGGCGGTTTATAATAGTTGCAGTTAAATAGTTAAAAAGCTATATTTTTTTATTTTTTATTTTTTATGCCTATGTCTTTTTATTCTTTATTTCTTACTTTTTTTTATTTATTATATACTTTATTTTTACGTTTTTTTATTTTTTATTCTTTATACCTACGTTTTTTTATTTTTTATTTTTTTAAAATAGCTTTTTTTTTGCTGTTTTTAGCATTTTATACTTTAGAAATAGCCGGCTAAAAAAGGCCAGCGTTTTTAATACTTTAAGCAAGCTAAAGCCGGCTATTTTTAGGGCTAAAAAAACTTTTAACAAAAAATAAGCTTTTATAGCCGCTAAATACTATATTTTTAAAAAAACTTACACAGTTAGTTTTATAATTAATATTTAATTATTATATTAATTTATGCTTTTAAATGCTAGCATAAAAAAAGTCGGTATAAAATAAACTTACACGTTTAATATATTAGCTAATTTATTTTAAAGCTAATTAAAATAATATTATAATAATTAACTAAGCGTTAAAGCTAATATTATTAGCAGCATAGCTACCGGCGCTTAATTAATTATTATAGCTAAAACATATAAAAACTTTAATATTAATAACAGCGACGTTTTTTATTATTTAGGTTTTAATAGCTATAAAAATAAAAATAAAAAGCAAGCAGCACCTGCTAGCCGGGGCATTAAAGCTTTATATGCTTTATTTACAACTAAAAACCTTATTTAAATTTTTAGGTCGAAAAGTGCATTTAGCACTTAAAATAATAACAGTTACACTTAAAATAGCAACGGTTATTTGCCATTATATAGTTTATAATATAATAGTTTTTATACCGTCTAAGCTTATTGTTAGCATAAAACTAAAACGGCGGATTTTATAACTAGTTTAAGCTAATATAGCTTTTAGCTTTAAAGCGTTTTTTAAAATATGCTAATATAATTTTTAGCTTTAAAGCGTTTTTTAAAATATATTAAAATATTTTATATATTTTTTAAAATAATAAAAGTTAGCGCTATTAAAGCTTAAAAGTTATTTATTAAAGCTTTAAAAATAATATTTATATTATAGCGACTTTACTATATAAAGTGCTTTTATTATAAAATAAGTTTAAAAAATGCTATATTAACAAAAAAGTTTTATAAAGTAAATAGTCCGGCCGGACGCCGATAACTTAATAACTTTTATAATATTTGCTAATATTTTATTATATAAAAAAAGTTTAAACTAAAAAATTATACTTAGGTAGCTTTATACTTAAATACCTTTATACATAGGTAAATCAGCGGTTAAAAAAATAAAATCTTTTATTATACAATCCGTCAGTTAATTCAGTAGCTTTATACCTAAGTACTTTTATACCTAAATAAATCAGCGGTTAGAAAAATAAAATCTCTTACCATATAATCTGTTAGTTAATCTAATAGCTTTATACCTAAATACCCTTATATCTAGGTAGACCAGCGGTTAAATAAATAAAATTTTTTATTATACAATCTATTAGTTAATCTAGTTAATTAGTTTACTGTTTAATAACCAATTTAATTGTTAATTTAATATATAATAGTTAACCTAATATATTATATAAAATCTAGCGCATAATATTAAATCTAATATATTATAGCAAAGCAAGTGCATTACAGTTAATTAGGTGCATTATAGTTAATTAAGTGCATTATAGTTAACTAAATATATTGCAGTAAAAACAGTAAAAAACCGCTTTTTACTTTGGCAATGCTGCTATAACAACAGTAATAAAAAAACAAATAAAAACTAAATATAATTTAGCTAATTAAAGGCTCTAAAGGCTAAATAAAGTGGGGCAAAGGGTATAAATACGCTAGTACCTATATACTATTATATCTAAGTACTTATAGTATTTACCTTTTTAATACGGATTTTTTTTTTTTAAATAGGTAATAATGACTAGGCCTAAATAAAAAATTTTTCCTATTATAAAATCTGCAGTAGAAAAAATTTTTCAGGGTAAAAAAGACCTTTATTCCACTCCAGTCGTACCTCCTTACGTTAAAAACGAAGGCATAGCAGACTTAAAAAAGTAGAAAATTTTATTAAACGCTGTATATTATATGCTAGCCGCTTTAAAATTAGCCCGTTAATATAAAGCATACTTTTTTAACGCTTATATTAAATATAAAGCTAAAAAATTAGCAATTATAAATATTACGGTCTAGTGCTATAATTAAAACTATAAAATAAAAAGCAGTTATTTTAAAAATAAAATAAAAAAAAGCTTTTTTATTTAAAAAAAAGCTTATACTAATTTTATTAAACTTAGTGCACAGGCTATCGCATTTTAATTATTAATTTAATTAAAAATAAAAATAAATAAAAAAAAATATTTAAATATAAAAGCTATATTATTTAAAAATTAGTAAATATTTTAGCTATAATTAATAACTTAATATTTTGCCGCTAACTATTTTGCCGCTAATTATTATTTTTTTTTTATAACCGCCCGTTTTTTATATAATTATATATATTTTTTTATAAATATAACGGTATTTTTATTATATAAAATATATTTATTAAAGTTTTATAGCGGCTATATAATAAATATAGCTAGCAGTTTTTTTATATTTTAATTTTTTTTATAAATTATTAATTAAAAAATATAACAGTTTAAAACATTAAGCTAATATAATATTAATATATATATAAAAAGCTATTATATATAAAAAATAAACTATATGCTTTATATAATATTAATAAAAGCAATAATAAATTTAAAAATAACTAAACCGCGGTTAAAATTTTAGTATAAAAAGTTATTTATACCCGCGCTTTTATATAAACTAATAATATTTTTTTATTATATAAATTTAATCGGTAATAATAAAAAAACGCTTAAAAAATTAAAAATAAAAAAATGCTAGTTTAGCGCTAAAAATATTATTAATATTAGCTTATATATTTAATAATAAAAAGGTTTTATAGCAATATTATTATATATTTTATATTAACTAATATTATAAACAGCTATTTTAAAATTGCCGATAATAAGCTATAAAATTAGTTTTACAGCGGAATAATATATAAAAAGTGCTAGCAAAGCAGTTATAAAATAAATTATAATTTATAATGTTTTTTTTATTTTATTTTATTTATTAAATTAAAATTATATGCTAAAACAGTAATAATTAAGCAAAAATATTATAGCAAACGCTAACTATAAGTTTATATTTAAATATAATATATTAAAGCTATAATTAAAAATATATAGCAGATAATATATTTTATAGTGCTAAAAGTACATTATATAGCAAGCATTAAGCTAAACTATATTTAAGTTTTATTTATAATTTAAATAAAACAGCAGCTAAAACTTATAAAAAAACTTTTTTTTATGTTTTAATAAAGCAAATAAATATATTTAATATAATTAAAAATTTAAAAAATTTAATAAAATATATAAATTTTTTATATAAATAAAATAAGTTTTTTTTAAGCTAATAATTAATTTTAATTAATATAAACATATTTCCGTTATATTAATTTTTTTTATTTTTTTATGTTTATTAAAATAAAAATAATAAAGTAAATATAGCCGCTTTTTTTTTTATAAAAAAATATTTAAATAATAGCGTTTAAAAATTATAACTAATAAATAAACTTTTAGCTTATAATACCCGCCTTTTTTATATTATTATTATAATATTTGCTATTGCTTTTTTATTATATAAATTTAATTAGCAACAGTAAAAAAACGCTTAAAAAATCGAAAATAAAAAAATGCTAGTTTAGTGCTAAAAATACTATTAGTACTAGCTTATACACTTAATAATAAAATTTTATAATATATTTATAATAAAATAGCAAAGCTATACTTATATTATATATACTAATAAAATTTATTATTTTAAAATTAAACTATTATTTAATTAAATATTATATATGCTATTTTATTATATATTATAGCTAAAATTAGCTTTACAGCAAAATAATATGCAAAAAATGCTGGCAAAGCGGTTATAAAATAAATTAATATTAACTAAACAAAATAAAACTTTATTATTATTATTTATAACTTTAATATATTAATATATATAATAAACTTTTTAAATAAACAGTTATAATAGCAGATTTAAAAAGGTAAAAAATTTTACTAAGCGGTATATATTATATACTAGCCGCTTTAAGCTTAGCCTATTAATATAAAATGCAGTCTATTTAGTATATTAAAGTTATAGTTAATAAAAATCGGTTGGTCGGGTTTAGCGCTTATACTAGCCGTTTTAAAGTTAGCTTTTAAAAACGAAAGCTTTTTTTACACCTGGTTTAAAAGAGCCTCTAGTTTATTATTAGTTTTTTTAATAAATTTAAAAAAACTGCTTTTTAAGCTTTTTTATAACTATATTTAAAAGTTTATTTTTTAAAGCTTATATATTAAAATAGCAATATATTTAATTTTTTATTTAAAATTATACGTTTTTTATTAGCAAAAAATTTGGACTTTTAGCCAGCTATTTCGGCCTATTTTTATTTTTAAAAATTTAAATGCTAAGTTTTTAAAAATATGCCTTTATAACCTTTATAACGTAAAAAAATATATTATTTTATTAAAAAATAAAAGCTAAATATTAAAAAAAGTATTAATATATAAAAAGTAATATAAATTAAATATATTAGTTTATATTAACTATTATTTTTTAATTTTAAATATAATATATTTTTTTTAACGTTATAAATTATTTTTTAAATTATTTATTTATTATATAACTGTTGCTTATTAAAATAATATAGCAAAAAGTTTTTATTTTTTAAAACAATAATATAAGTTTTTTATATAAGCTTATTATAAGTTTAATTTTTATTTAAAAATATTATATAATTATTTTAAAGCTAGTTTATTAGTATAAGCTAATGCTTTAAAGCCTAGGTTGCTTAAGCAATTTTATTAGCTTTATATTTAATAGTAAGCTTAATTTAATAGCGGCAGATTTATTAAATATATTTAAAAGCTTTTATAGCTATATTTATAGCTGTTTTATTATAATATTAAAAGCTAAAAATTATTAAAAATATATATTGCTAAGCAAGCCTTTAATAGCTAAAGTCCGTTTTAATTTATATTTTTATTTTATTATAATTTAAAATATTAATTACTAGCTTTTAAATTTATTTTTTAAATATAGCCGGGCTAGTGCACGCTTTTTAAACCTATTTAAAAATATAATTTATTTTAGCTATAATTTTAGCGTAAATTTAGCTAGTCTATTTATATAAAGCTTTTATTTTAACTTTTTAATTATAGTTTAAATTAAAAAATCGTTTTTACTATAAAATAAAAAAGCTAAAAATTAAAAAAAGTTTTAAAATAAAAAGTTATTTATTATAAACAATTTTTTAAAAGCCGTTATTAATTATAATAAAGCTATTAATAGCTAAAATAGCTTAGCAGTAAGCAATAATAAAAATATTTTTATTGCAAAGCTTATAAAATGTTTTAATTTAATAAAACATATCGTAAAAAAAGTTATTATATAAAAAAAGCGCATTAATTTAAAAAAGTTTATTAAATTAAAAAAGGTTTATTTTAAATATAATAAAAAATAAAAAAGTTATAATAAAAGCTATAATAATACGATTTTTTTAAATTTTTTTTAAATAAAATTTATATAAAAAAAACAGATATAAAAAAGCATAATATAATAATTATTTTAATTAGTTTAGTAGCTTTATAATATTTATAAAATTTATTAAAATATTATATTTTAATAAAATTTCGCAATTATTTTAAATTTTTAAAAAACTTTTAATATATATATTAACATAGAAATTTTAATATAAAGGTATATTTTAGTTGTTAGCTAATTAGTTCTGTAGACCCTGGTCGACCACCCTGGCCCCCCTGTTAAAAAAGTCAGCGCTAACCTTTAGAATCCTGGAGGAGGTGTATGTGCATTAGTGGCAGGGGAGCCCGGCAATGACGAGCTTGAAAGCCGTAGGTGATTCTGTCTGGGCAATGGAACTAGATGCTTATCTGACGATATACAAGATAGCGAGATCTATCATCTAGGTATGCCAGAGGGAAAATCACCAGCCATTTGCCAGTGGTGCTATGCATTTACGTAACAGCATGCCGCATGACAAGTAGATACATATAGAGAATTCAAATACCTTAACCTAGGCCCGTTATCGTAATATACTCCTCATACGATAGGTACCTACTCTGAAAGCATCTCTACCTCGAATGTCACAGAATCGTCCGTTGTGCAAGGGTGCGGTATCTTCAAGTTGCCTGCATTTGTGACATGCATTATGCTTGAAGTCAGCTCAAGTAAAAGCCACAGCAGCCACGGTGGCTAGGCTTCTAGGTGCCGACAAGATGTAAGTCAGCAATTAGCCTCCATGTAGTTGCCTCGCTATTATTGGACGGATTACAAGGCATACATATATGCCATGATATATGAATGTAATAGTCAAATACGATGAACAATCCATATAACATAAACTCGCTCGACATACGAAGTAATAGTGACTGACAAACCTTCCTCCCATAATGGAGAAATACCCTCGTGTAAAAGCTAAATCTGACGTGCTATGGTGACTTCTATACTATGTTGCGATTCCATGTATGCAGGTTGGTGGCACGGCACATAGAATTAACGATGATTACTGTGCCTGACAGGATATTGTAGTTTGTGGCAGTGATCTCTTTAAACAGCGATAGTATCTGGAAGAACATATATATCAGGTGTACTCCCTCTTCTGATAATATTATCAAGCAAGTTCTTAGTTCTATTCATCAGCACCGAAGAAAGCCCTCCAATCTCCATCACCAACAAAAGCCAAACCGCAACCATGATCTCTTGGATGAAATTGGCGGCCATCCCGGCCCTTCTCGCTGGAGCCGCGCAGGCCCTTGACTTCACGAACAAAATCCCAGTCGATGCCGCTTATACCATCGGGTCGAACTTCGTCTTGAAATGGACCCCCGAAGCCAGAACGGACACATTTATTCTGCAAATAACTTCTTTCCTGGAGACACCCATCCTCGTGTCCCCCAGCGGCGGTCCTCTCGGTTCGCCTATCTACGATTACAAGTCGCAGACCATTGTCCTTGACAGTCAGTACTGGAACTCTTTATGTTAAGTATTTTGGTAGCTGATTTTTGCGATTCTCTGCAGGGGAGGTCAAGTTCAGTGCTGGGAGCTACACGTGGAAAGTCGAGCCTTTCGCCGACCGCATAGGCAAGGACTGGGACTACCGATTTTCTGCCCTCTGGGACGACAACTCGTCGAGCGCAAGCCCTCGCTCCTTCACCCTCAAGAACTGATCATAGCCCTTTATGAACGCTACGTGGGTGCTGCTGGGCGGTGGCGGTGTTGCTGTATATGCTGGGGGCAGTATTCGACATGTTGGGCGATAGATTTTACGGGAGGTTCACTAGAGTACACAGCAAATAGATATAATTTTTTTAACTCTTGCTTATGTAAAACGATGTGAGTTACATCTTGATCGATGATCGGTGTTAGAACACTAGAATATAATGATCTAGGCATTCTCAAGGGGTTAAAGTGCCTAGTTTAACTAAGTATTTGTAGTCACGAAAGTCGGCAGTATAGTGAGCCAGTATGTAGTCAATTCGAAGGGCTCAGAGTCTTATTATAATAGTATTTACTACTTATTCTTAGTGTTAGGTTTAATTCATGTACCTGATCATTTATTTGAAGCCTTATGATTTGCTCATCGTACGAATATAGTCCTCAACGAGTTTACCTTCCATGCCACGTAAAGAAACAACCAGTTTGAGTCTGACTCAAACTTCTACGAACCCCACGTTACACGCACTGATCTCTCGAGCATAAACCCATTACACCTCGCATTACTCTACGACACAGCTACGGTATCTCTGAAGGCCCTAATTCACGCTGGCTCCTAGCTCTTTACTCAGCATAAGGGGAAATATCGAGGAGTGTAGAGTAGCTGCTTTCCCCATTCAAGCTTTAAGGACTCGACTTGAATTCTGAGAGTTCATATTCCTAGTTTGCCCAGATAGACGTGCCCTTAGTTACGCCCCTACTCTAACGGTGGTTTGGGATGAAATCTAATTAAGGACGTCAAAACCAGTAACTACCTAGTATCTTGAACGTGACGTGATTATGCGCAATTTATCTAGATTGGGTTCTCTTTATAGTAGTCAGGGCTATAGGGCTCCTTTTATGGATATTCAGGAGCTAGCTTGTGCTCCTTAACAGTGTACTAATAGGGTGTTCCCACCCAGCGTGGCAGGATCCGCACTTTTTATACACCCACTGTGTTTGGCACTTACCTCGATATACTCTAGGTCGAGGTTTTAATCTCAGTTGCTGGTCACATGTTTGCATATACTCTATCCCTTTGAATGCCTTTTCAACTCCGCGACTTTTGGTGGAGTATGTCACTTTTTTAGTAGCGAGATGCATCTAATAAAAATGCAGTATTTATGTAGAACTTTCATTTTTATTGGATGCATCGCCCTGCCAAGAAACGTGACATACTCCACCAAAAGTCGCGGAGTTGAAAAGGCATTCAAAGGGATAGTCACGCATATACCTATACACTGTAAGGCCGCCCCCCTAGCCCTATTTGTGGTACCAGTCACCAAAACACTCATCAACTGCTTGATATGCTTAGTTCACCGCCTAAAACCTTAGTGTTGCGTGGCGTCATCATACAAAGCCAAGTCTCAGATTTGAATTGACTTTGTTAATTCAAAGATTAGCATACGCTCTTTGAATGCGCTGGCGCTTCCAGGTAACGCAATTCAACTCATCGAGAGTGCTAATGAGTTCTTGCAGGAAGCGCGCAAGATCCGTCATTGTACGAGCGGCGCTATGGCCAGCAACGGAAATATAACAACTGTGTACCGTATACGAGGACTTCTAGGCTGCAGCAGCTTGTCTTTTCATAAGCCCTGGGCAATCAAAGACAACCAAAGACAGCTGATGGCTCTTGATGTGACGTTGATGCAATAGATCGACTCATGAGCCATTCTTCCAGATCACAGGTTTCAATCTCGGCAAGTTGGGTTCGTACTCCAGCTCTTCCCTCCCGAGACGACTTTCGTAGCCACATTGTCCACCCTCGACACCCACCCTACAACCAACTTGAGAGCATCTCCCTCGATCCAACCTCGCGCTGTTATCCAATACGTACTTTTGGTCTACTTCAGTCTTTGCTGGCACACTGAGCATCCCTGGGGCTCTGTAAAGCCTCACGCTGCCATCACCCCCTATCCTCCCATGTCCCTCTATTCATAAGCCTTCTCGAACACCATTGATAAACGGTGCGCATCATCTAGGATTGCCAAAAAAGGGCCTCCTATCATCTCTCCAACTCTTCTTTCTCGGTTTGAATGCTTCAGATTCATCGCTGACCCATCATCTAGAATCCTACTACTCCTATCCTTGACCCCAACGTATCTAGCGAAAGCGAAATTGCCTCAAAATATTTGTCACAATACCGGCAGTGGCCGATTTTACTTAGGCATGAAAATCGAATTGCATTGGACTTGGAACACAGTAAGAAGTGAGGTGGGTTATCATTTCCAATCTACAAACGACCAGCGTACTCTTCAGGGTATTGCGCAACCGTATGATCCAGCTCAAGTTCATATAGCACCCTGGCCTCCGAGAGCCCCCTCGTCTCCTTCCAAGAAAACTCCCAGCGTTACTTCATGGAAAACAAGCAAATAATCATCATATTCGTAGCGATCCAAAGTCAACTTTCATCAGCGATCGCGGAAACCCGCTGAGGTAGAACAGATTGTGCTTCTCGACGAACCCGGTAAGCTCGATAGCGAGGCCCGTCGCCGTCTCCTCGAAAGGGGCTAGTATGGTCACAGGCACATCCGGGAAGCGGCCATCAACGATCATATCTTGAACCGGCACGGGAAACCGCTCGTCGTCGCCGTCCTTCCGTATGAGCAGGAAGGAGGGCGTCGTCCTGCTGCTAGAGCGGAGGAACTTGCCCAGCGATTTCATATCGGGCGACTCGTCGGGCAGCCTGCAACGGATCACGCCGCGCAGCTCGAGACGCGAGTCTTTCAGCTTGTGAGCGTTGTCCGTCCGCTCGTAGTAGAACGAGCTGGCGACCAGGCGACATGCGATCTCCCTGATCCGCTGCTTCTCTGCCCCGTTGTTATGGATCCAGCCGGTGACTTTGTCCCTGAGCGACGTGACCTGGTCGACGGCGTCGAGCAGCGGCGGCGCTTCGCCGAGGTCCGGGTTGATGCGAAAGACGCGGGACAGCAGCTGGTCGTCGGCGATGCCTTCTTTCCATTTCTGCCACCGCATCTCGGCGTCGAGGTTGAGCTTGACCTGATACCTGATCATGGTGAAGAGCATTTTAACAAACGTGATCTTGGCGTGAATTTCGGGGAAGCTGCTCACGAGCCCGGATATTTTCGGATGAGCTTCGTCGTTATACTTGTAGTCGTTCTGTAGCCCGGTGCCTAGTGATAAGATAATATCTGGTGTTGGGGACAAGTTGCTCGATGCTATGACGTTTCGCCATTCGGCCATGGCGATCTCGATGGGATTGTTGTGAAGGATCGCCCCATCTACGAACTGATCCTTGATGTGTGTAAATGGTTTGAAATAGCCGGGTGCTGCCGACGTTGCTCGTGCTCTATAGTATATCACCAAGCCTCTGAGTTAGTAGTGCGGCCTACTCGTGAGTTATAAAAGCAAATGTGGGAGGTAGCTTACGCTTGCCACACTTTCAGTTCATCCTTAGAGTCCGAATGTCTATATCTTTCGTAGTGAATAACAGATCCGTGCTTGTCGCCCTTGGAGGACTGCTGAGTCGACTCTTTAGCGGCAATGTAAGTCTGCTTGACATTATAATTGGATATAACGTTGGTCTTCGTCCCCGACCCAGAGGCGGCCAGAACGGCAACCTTCAGCGGCGACCATTCGCTCGTTTCCTGGTTTTGTGGTGGTGCTCCAAAGATAGGCGAGTCACCAAGAGACTCCTGCAGTGCTTTCTCGAAAGCCTTTGTTTCATAGCGGCTGCCCTTCCATGCTAATTCAAGGTGTCTGATGCCTCGAAGGCTTTGAAATCTTCGTTTGGTGAATGCTTGCCGCACGAGCCCTTCAAACTTCTCCATACACTCGTTTATGGACCACATCTTATGACCGAAGCCGAGGGACACGATGCCCCCAGTACTGTAGATTCGTCAGTTCTGTGGCTTAGAAAAGCGCCAACCCTCGCTTTTAAGGGAGGAAGGTATGGTACCTGGTCCCAATCGCAATGTCAAAGAATCGCTGTAGTGGTACGCCAATGCAGTCTTCGATGGCTTTGAGGATCACAATCTCGATAATCCCACGTATCCCACCTCTATCACAGATATGGTTATCACTATTGTCCGCTCTAAAGACATAGAAAGATGAAGACAACATCACTGACTCACCCATCTAAGCTTAGAATCCTCAGTCCCGCGTGGGCTGGTTCGAGTGCCAACCGAGTGGGCAATGGTATTGGCATTGGTCTCATAGCACCAATGTCAATCTTCTGGCAAGACTGCCCACTACCAGCAAGCGGACAGTTGTTCAAAATGACTTCGCATGACCGGTCTCGGAGACCAAAATCCAACACGCACTCACGGCAGATAATATGACCGCAGTTTAGCGTGTACTGAGCCGGATTCAATAGACAACCGAGGCAGATCCTATTGCTGGCAAAGCTGAACTCGCCAAGGTCCTCGTAGAAGGTCTGGAGAATTCGACTATGGGCCTGGATGCGAGATTCATTCGGGCCGGCACTTATGTAGTTTTGATGCATCTCGGCGAGGCGAGCCTCAATACGCGAGCCCCAATTGTACGTGTAAAGATTGAAGTCCTCGGGGGGCTCGTATTTACCCGGGGGTTCTTCTATGATGAAGGTTCTCCCTCTGTGCATGGTACCATGAGCCCTTTTGGGCGCCACGCACTCGAATCCGCCTGGGTAAGAGACGGATGGCTTGATGCGGAACGTACAAGGAACTCGTAGCTCGTAATATTCGCGTATAGTGTCATTACAGATATCGCGGTAAGATGTGTTTTGCGACTGCGCCCAGCGCATCGAGAACCACTCGTGGGGTTTCCCTAAATCAACGAGTAAACGAAGTCAGCTTTTGCACTTTTAAGCTGCAATGTGATGATTATGGCGGTTCATGAATTAAAACACAAAATTCTCACCGAATAGCCGCTTCCTAGTTGAGTCGAGCATCACGCATGATGCTACCAGTGTTGTGATTTTGTCAAAGAGCCATTTGATCTGGCCTTCTCTTTTAGTTGTCTGTGCGAGAATCACAACGAACTCCTGCAGGTTGTCTGCCAGGGTCTTTGGGGGTGGGCGGTTTTTGAGTGAGGCTTTGATATAATCAAATGGCTCGTCTAGGGTTTCGGAGAAGTGGTCGAACGCCATTGAAAGGTATTGCTGAAACTGATCGGCATCGGGCAGCATTTTGCGGTCTCTCTTCTTGCGCTGAGCAGCGTCGCAGTAGTAGCGGATCGTATCGGCTAGAACAATTCCCTGCTCATGGAAGAGCTCATACCGGCTCTTATCCGGAATGCGGATGACGTTCACGCTCGAGTAGTAGCACTCAAACAACTCCTGCATGTTCGTGATGTCGTTTTTCGCCCACCTCTTGGTGTACCGCTCGAACGTTTTGTTATTAAACACTTGCGGGTCCATTGATTTGAAGAACTCTTCTGTTGCGCGATGCCGACTCCATTGATCCCCTGGGATTTGGCTGCTCGCTTTATTGAGTACGATTATGGCGTGAGGCTTGCTGGGAAGATTGATTGAGGCTGAGTAATTCGAATCCGCCCAGAGGAGGAGTTTCTCAACAACATCCTCCATTGTCCTGTTGGGCGAGTGTTGTTAGTACACTTCGGGGATCTAGAGTATGTTCAGCCGCGGAGGCCGACGTCACTTACCTCGGGTTGTTGAGAACGAAGACGATCACGTCCGAAAATGCGTGGAAGATGCGGGGATACATTTCAGATACAGCATACTGACGCTTGCTGGTCTTCTCGTAATCTTGAGAATCTCGAGACGCCCACCGGAGGGCACGTTTGGTAAAGTGTAGAATACGGTTGAGGGACGGCAGCATTTCATTTGATGATGATATTGGCAAGCGCGGCTTCGAAGAGGCGGACTGCGCGACAGTTTCTCTCTCACCGCCCTCGAAGCCTTCACAGTCGGCGAACAGAATGGGTCGTTCGTATTCAGAAGCGGGATCGAGAAAGAGATGGACATCTGCTGATGTTGGCACATCGACGTTGCTGCGGCCAATGACTGGCGCCGCCACTGGCCCGTCGTTGTGGTTTCGAATACCTAGTAGAAGTCGAATAAGAGAGCTCTTTCCGGCGCCTATATCATCGTGATACTTAATGTTATTAACTTTGGTCACATCATGGTGAGAGTCGTGATGGTGTTCTACTTGCCCGTCTGTCCAACAAATGACACGAGCCCCGGGTATCTTGGCCCCGAGACGCCTTCGAGAGTCTCCATCATGACTGCAGTGAACCTTCGGTACTCGGCCAGTATAGGATCGCCATAGTTGTCTTTGCTGAGACCGAACCAAACTGTGTCTGTATCGAATTGGTGCTGGATCTGCTCTTCCTCTTTATCCTTAGGCTCGGCCATCCATTCATTTACCCGCCGGACGATGGCCGGATCCAGCTGGCCATGAGGTATCCCATTGGGACCGACTCTATTCTCCCGATGCGCTCTTCGCTTGCGCCAACAGGGGTCACAGTAGTAGTCATTGCATGCCTCACAGAACTTTACCTCATTTGTTTCCGAACAACCCTCGCAGCTGATATCCATGTCTCTCTTGAGCCGTTGGGTACCGCGGTCCACGCGAGCCAGCTATCTCTCTCTTGGTAGGTTGTGCAAGATCTTCCTTGACCCAAGAGGCCTACGCATATGTCAAGGGCCGTGTGGTTTTTCGTTGATAACAAGACGATCCAAAGTATTACGGAGCATCGACTCACTGAGGCAGACCACGAGTGCGTATTTGCAAGCCATGCTGTAAGAACGAGGCGCTTTATATAGATGATAGTGCTGATCTGATCACCCCATGTTCGCTAGAAGCTATAGAAAGCTATAGTAGGCAACCTCTGTGGCGTAGGGCTATATCCCAACACCAGCATTCAGCTGAAGGATCGACCTCTTTGCGGCTCAAAGATGCGCTAACAGGACACCGGTTGGGGGCGGTTTAGACTCCATGATCTCGATGGACTACATGACCTGGATGACTTGGAGGTTAGCCTATCGATGTAACTGGTCGGGCGATCTTTTGGGGTGATGAGTTACCTAGATGGGAGCATGATATGTGTCGTGAATATAAGGGCCGTTGCTGTGACAGCATAGTAACGGCTGGTCGTTTTACTGTGACAACATGCTGCGCGGAAAAGCAGACAACCCGACGAGAAGGACACGGATCAGTACGCCGGTGTGAGTAGGTAACTGAATGACAGAGTTTCTACCACACCACGTCGCCTTACTGAAGGCAATGTTGTCCGCGCACGAGCTGATTCCGCCTTTTCTCGACTCTATCGCTCACACTAGGATAGACGGTCAATCTGGCGAGGCTGAAAGCGACCGTTGAAGTAACTCATGAACCGCACTCGCTTACTAGAGCCTCAAACTGCCTACCTTTCAGCGGCATAGTCAGTTCGGGGTCGCCCATGTCAGCGTGAGCGGCAGCGTCAAGAAAAGATGTTAATCCAGGCCTCACACCTAGTTTTGTATGATCCAAGGGCTTGATTGCCTGATGCAAGCTGTTACGTCAAACTTTGAGTATTCAGTAGGGTCTGTTGACTACACCTGCGCATGGATTTCCAATGTTAGTGCAATAACTTGACCAGGGGATACCACCGTATACGAAGACACAAAGGACCTAGAAAAGTTATAGTGGATGCAACCCCCTGCAACGATTTTGCACTAACATTGGAAATCCATGCGGAGGTGGACGAAGTATCAAGGATGCTAAAAATACGGGACTAGGCCTGGGTTATAATTGGCGAGAAACTGACATGGATTATAGATACAGTGCAGGCGCCAGGGTAGCATTTCATCCAAGTTTGGTACAAGAATAGAAGATTACAGGATGAAAGAGTCCACACGAGGTGATACTCCTTTTAGCGGCCTTGGGCCTACACTACAGCACCGTCTTCCTGGGTTTTTATAGAAATGACTGCAGGGGTGTCTGAATACCAGTGAACGTCCTGACCGAAACAAGCTCGGCTAGTCGCGGGTAGTCCCGCGGGACGGTGTTAACAGTTAACACGGTAATTACCGCGTACACTGCAAAAAGATGTGCGGGACGGTGTTGTGTATTGGTTGTTGCGAAGAGGATGGAGGTCTAGGTATAGTGCCTGTGCTAGAAGTACATTTTATAACGAACTGACTCATGGCCACTCTCTAAAGCAGCTAACACGAGACAGCTAGAGATATAAAAGTAGATCACAGAAGCCCGGGTGCTACGGGGTGTCACAATACAGAACTGCAGCGCTATACCGGTCCACTGCTGGCAAAAATAGGACGTTACCAAGTCGGACCCTTGATCATCTGCAGTTGCTTACGTAGGGAATGAATCAGAGCAACGAGGAGGATAGTGAGCTCATTCGAAATACTCTGTTGAATTACTGCCTCGCCAGAATACAATCTCTTAACTATTGTATCCTACGATATATTATAAGGAAGCTGATGCCTTACGCGGGTTGATAGTCACTATCTGCGTTATGTTCAACTTTCAAGTATCGCAAGTTACACTGAGTACTCCCATGTCAACCTTTCAGCAGCATCGTCATAATAACTTCACACGCGTTTTAACGTCACACATAGCACCTCAATGAGCTAATGGTTCAACTCGCTATGCTGCTACCACATACACCCAAATCAAATCCACGGGCTTCAATTATATAACCTCATGTTTGAAATGAGTAACACACTATTGTAGGCATTACGATGCGTGCTGATTGCCCAGTTCGGAGGATAGCGAGCATCAGCTTTGGCACTTCCTAACATGAAAGTTCCATCTCAAGAGACGGTAGAAACAATTCTCTTTCAAATGCTAATTAGAGTCTATCGAGTTGTGCTAAAAGGACCTAAGAAAGTAAACTCACTGCGATTGCTGGTTGATTCATAGGACTAAGGATGGATCACCAGGATAGGAAAGCCGTACAGGAACCTGTCTCATTACGGCAGCGCTCTCTTGTTGGCCCACCGCCAGCAATAGGGGCAGACGTCATAGCTGATCTCAAATG
Source organism: Nemania sp. NC0429 (assembly GCA_022578495.1). Lineage (NCBI taxonomy): Eukaryota > Fungi > Ascomycota > Sordariomycetes > Xylariales > Xylariaceae > Nemania > Nemania sp. NC0429. The sequence goes on along the minus strand of MU392155.1, from coordinate 886,071 downwards.
ATAATACAATAACTAGAGCTAGATCGTAGAACTTTAGCTGCTGAATACCTACTATGTAGGTCGAATTTTGCGTATATGTTACGTTGCATCACCACTGCGTGACTGGGTCGTTCAGTGGCGGTGGCTGTACTCTCTTGTCTCACTTTTACCTTTGCTTTTTCTGGGCCATCCCTCGCACCCCGCTCCTTGGCCTGCGGCGCGAACATTGGACGGAGGAGGCCTCTGCAAGCTAGAGAGGGCAGCCCAGGGTGGTCCGTGATCGAAGCCGGTTTCCAAGGGTTCAGTCTCCACATGGCCCCGGCTTGGTCTGGAATAAAGCTCGCGGTACCGTCCTAACAATTCGGACGTATACTTGACGTCTGTTCTCCGCATCCAACGACCCGGTTCCTGTTGTCCCAAAACCTCGAGCCATAACATCGCCAGAAAGCGTGCAATCCCTTCCCAGCCTACGGGCGCCCCCTTCTCTAGTCATCGCCGCACTGGATTACCAGAAATGGTGCGCGAATTTCTCCATAGCTGAAAAAAGGGTTCGCCTACCGACCTAAGGAATAGCTGCTCCCCGAATCGCCTGCTCAATGAGGTCCACTGTTCCATTGTGCACCACCAGCCTTCAAGTGCGAATAGCTGGACCACACCGTGGCCTTTGTAAGGACGCGCCGAACAACTGACAGTGCGGCAGCCATTCTCTCTGGCATTTCCCAGCTTGCTTCCCTCGCCTCTCATGGGAGTACGGCGGGACAGGAGAAATCCTACCTCGCAGATAGATCTTAGATTCGGTCTTTAATTTATTACCTAATAAATATCACGTTCCAAAAGTCAATATTTATATTGCCTTGTTGCTGCTCTCCGTCTGCCATGTTCTGCTTCTCGTGATTCTGGCCATCTTCTCATCGCTTTTGATCCCGCACACATCCTCATCGTGATCACTGTCTTTGCGACAAGGGAGAGGGGGGCTAAGCAGCCATGGACGACGGCGAGCATGATTTCAAAAAGGGCCTCCGCTGGGAGGACGAGGAAGCGGGCGCCCATGCTTCCCCTAGATTGAGACGTAGAGATTCCACAGGTTCTATGTCGATCCGCAGTCTGCAATCCCGCCGCGAAGTTGACCCAGCCGTCGCCGTTCCTATCGAATATCGTACCCTGTAAGTCGCGAATGCGATGAGTTTTCATCCCGTGTCGCGTAGTGCTGTATACTGAATTTATCTTGCCACAGCTCGTATTCCATCTCCGAGGCGAAGCGAAACGAGGAGCTCGAGCAACGCGAGAAGACCAAGGACGCCGCGACTAAAGGTACATATATTCTAGCGCCTTTGTATACCAGCTGGACTTTTGCTAACTGACTGGTAATCTCAGAGTTCTCGGCTCTTGAGTGGCATACAATCTCGACCGATGAGGCCCTCCGTCGTCTGACTACCTCAGCGACAACAGGGTTATCTGACGAACAGGTCACCCTCAGAGTGAAAGAGTACGGTCGAAATGCTCCCTCTCCTCCAAAGTCCGTCGCGTTCCAGACATGGTTTGGGTATTTCTTCAAAGGGTTCGGGCCTGTCCTCCTGGTCGGCGCAATTCTTGTCCTGATCTCGTGGAAACCACTTGGTCAGCCTCCTGCTTTGGCAAATCTGGTATGAGTCCACTCCAGCCTACCACGGCTACGTATCCTCAGTGTATTTGGCATCTGACTGCGGCAGATATTGGCTATCGTATTGTTCGCCGTCTTCTTAATCCAGGCCGCATTCAACGGGTTCCAAGATTGGAGCTCGTCGCGCGTCATGAGCTCGATCAAGAACATGCTGCCCGAAGACTGCATAGTCATCCGGAACAACGCACAAAAATCGCTACCTGCACACGAGCTTGTGCCGGGTGATATCATTTCGATCAAAGCTGGTAACAAGCTCCCCGCCGATGTTCGCTTCCTCCAGGTCTCTAGCGATGCCAAGCTCGATCGGTCTATTCTCACCGGTGAATCTGTCCCCCTGACTGCTGCGGTTGACTCTACCGACGACAATTACCTCGAAACTCGCTGCATTGGAATGCAAGGAACTCATTGCGTTTCTGGAACCTGTATGGGTCTAGTTGTGGTACGTCCCGATTTCTCATTTCATGAAGTGGTGTAATCTCTGCTGGTAGCTAACAGCCAGCTCTCCCTCTCTAGGCAACTGGCGATCGCACCGTATTTGGTCGGATTGCGACTTTGACCCAGCAGCCCAAGTCCAAGATGACCACTCTCGAGAAGGAAGTCTTGTACTTTGTGATAATCATCTGCTCCATTATGCTCACTATGATCGCGGTTGTTCTATTTGTTTGGTAAGTTCCTGTCGACTTTGTTCCGCAATATCGCTCTGACGTGTGTCGACAGGGGATTCTATATCCGAAAGGTGCATCCCGACTACATCAGCGTCCCAACCCTCATTGTAGACATTGTCAGTGTCGCCATCGCCTTTATTCCAGAAGGACTGCCTATTGCCCTCACAGCCGGCTTGACCATTACGGCGAATATTATGAGAACCAATCATATCTTATGTAAATCCTTGAAGACCGTCGAAACCCTAGGAGCCGTCTCGGTAATCTGTTCAGATAAGACAGGAACGTTGACCGAAGTAAGTAGTTTGGAAGATATCTGCTCTCTCTCATACATGTTCGCCAAACTAACGATACAAGAATCGGATGACGGTGACAGAGTGCACTATTGGCACGCGAACCCTCACATCAGAGGGAGCGGAAGCTGAACTCGGCGACAGCGAAACGCCAGCCACTGCCGGGATCGTCTCAACGGGAGTTAGCCAAATAAGAGCCATTGCAGCACTTTGTAACGCTGCCGAGTTCGATGCTGCCGAAGCCGACCTGCCAGTTAGCCAGCGACGTGTCTATGGTGACGCCACGGACCAGGCGATCCTAAGATTCTCAGAGCGCTTGGGCTCCGTTCGTCACATGCGCCAATGCTGGAACAAGACTTATGATCTCGCTTTCAACAGCAAGAACAAATACATGATCAGGACCTTCTCTCTTGCCAAGAACGATTGCCTCAGGGCCACTCTGCCTGAGCCTGAAGCGGAGCGTTTCGCTCAGGGCGACACGTGAGTTTAAACTTACTTGTCCCAGAGCAGTCATGCCTTATTTGATGCTAATACGGAACAGCCTTTTGACCATCAAGGGAGCGCCAGATGTTCTGATCAATCGTTGCTCTTTCTTCACAAACAACGCTGGCGATACTCACCCCTTCGATGATGAGATGCGGGCTGCGTTCGAAGAGGTTAAGAATCTCTACAGCAGTCAGGGCAAGCGTTGTTTAATACTAGCTCGGAAGGTGGTTCGGCATTCGGATCTTGCTCATGCACCAAACACGAGCCAGTTCGAGGAGGCCGTACTGGAACAGGCTAAGACCGGGCTGACTCTCGTTGGACTTGTCGCCATTGTTGATCCTCTGCGACCGGAGATTCGCAGCGTTGTCTCGACCCTACGCACTGCCGGAATCCGTATCTTCATGGTGGGTTAAATCGACCAACAAGCATCTTCTCTCACTAATGCCTTATGATCGCAGGTCACCGGCGATTTCGCTCTTACAGCTCTCGCCATCGCCCAAGATGCCGGTATCGTCAGCCAGCCCTCCGCCCTCGTGCACAACGTATCCGCCCTCACGAGAGACGTTGATCCCGAGAAATCGTCAACCATGTCTTCCGAACCGCGCACCTCCATCGTCATCAGCGGGCCCGAGCTCATTAGCCTAAACGACCACCAGTGGCAGCTCCTGACTCGGTACGAGGAGATCGTGTTCGCTCGCACGACGCCAGAGCAGAAGCTCCGCATCGTGCGTGAATTCCAGAAAACCGGCGTCGTCGGGATGACTGGTGACGGCGTCAATGATGCCCCGTCTCTCAAAGCGGCGGACGTCGGCATCGCGCTCGGATCCGGGTCGGATATCGCGATCGAGGCCGCGGACATGGTTCTTCTCGACTCTTTCTCTTCCGTCGTCGAGGCCGTGCAGTACGGCCGCGTCGTCTTCGACAATCTGAAGAAGGTCATCTGCTACCTGTTGCCCGCTGGTAGCTTTGCTGAATTCTGGCCCGTCATCACGAGCGTGGTGTTCGGCCTGCCGCAAATCCTCTCCTCATTTCTCATGATCATTATCTGGTACGTGTAGCAACGATTATAGCACAAGTAATATGCGGTGGTTTTCGTTGCTAACTTATTCCTTCTCCCAGTTGCTTCACTGACTGCGCTGCTGCAACTGTCATGTCCTATGAGAAACCCGAAGCCGACGTTCTCTTGCGTAAGCCTCGCAACGTCAAGAAGGATCGTCTGGTTGATTGGCAGCTCGTCCTTCATTCCTACGGCTTCATCGGAATCATGGAGACAGTCCTGTCCTTCTTCGTGTCCTACTGGTATCTCGAGCGCAACGGAATCCCCTTCAGCAAGCTCTGGTTTGCTTTTGGGCCACCGGAGGGCATCGATCCCGACTATTACACGGAGAAGCTAAACGTCGCATCGTCTATCTACTTCGTCAATCTAGTCGTCATGTGAGTAAATACCAAAACCTGCAGATCTCCTAATCCATACCAAGGCTAACAAAGCATATTCAGGCAATGGTTCAATCTGATGGCAGTCCGCACGAGGCGCTGGAGCATCTTCCAACACCCGCCTGCCTTCAATAAACAAACCCAGAACTTATACCTCTTCCCCGCCATTCTCTTCGCCTTGTCTATGGCTATCCTATGGCTCTACATCCCCCAGCTACACCCGATTCTAGGCACCGCTCCAGTGCCTGTAGAGCACTGGTTCCTGCCGTTTGCTTTCGGCACATTCATCCTTCTCTTCGACGAGTCTCGGAAGTTTGTTGTACGAAAGTATCCGAAGAGTTTCGTGGCTAAGCTGGCCTGGTAATGTAAATGGGGGAGTCACGGTCCCTACATTCGTTCCTTTAGACGGTCAAATGGTAGTGATATATGGTGTTCTTGTGCCAACTCGTTTGCATTTTAAACTCTGAATATGTATGTAAAGATGCGAGCTAGGGTCGGAAGGGTCCGACATGCTCATCCTGAAGAACATATGACTGCTGAACTGCAAAGACAGCGTGTCCTCTACGCGAACTTATGTCAGTGCTTTTCGTGCCATCGTCTTGAACTACAAAATTTGGGGTTACTTAGACCTTCAGAACTGACTACTATAGCTGTCAGTCTGAAAGACTGCCGTAGTTTTGGTTCACCCACTAACAAAATTTCATATTTTCACGCCTTGTAAACTGTAGGTTGGCACACAGCGAGCGATGGTGCCTGGTCTAAGTGCTAAGAAACAGTGAAACACACAAGGCAGGGAATGGTGAAGTCCTAGAGAAGAGCAAGCGAATAAAGGCCTACGCCTGCTGACGTAGGGCTCCAGTGAGTAAGTGGCTATGTTTTGTCAGAGTTGTAACCTGCAGAATGGCAAAGGAATCATGCTCTCCAGTCATACTTGCCATACACATACTTCTGCAATAGTGAATTACGGAGAGCGAGGGATTATACTGCGTCATCTTGACCAAAGCCGTTGATCAAGTGTCTTTCTCCAACTGCATGCCAGCGTCACACACCCAGAATCAGATGATGGCAGGCCATCTGAGCGAGACTGACTCTCTGTGTGCTGCGTTTAAAGTCCTGTAACCTAGGCTTTGTAATAACAACCCCTCAAACGCTGACTCCATAACGCCACTACGAAAGCCTGATGCCCATCACTTCCTCCCAAGACTTCTTTCTGTCACTTCATCTGTCATATCACTCTTGGCGTTAGGGGTTGGTCACATGACTGCTTCACATTTGAGTTGTCTTGGGCGGGAAACTCCTCTCTTTATCTTGCGCCAATCTTCGTTGTCCGGGCGGATGCATAATTAGTTCGAAACAAGCCGTCAGATATGAGCAAGCGAGTCAATCAGCTGGAAGATGGTTGCATTGTGGTGTTGTGGTGTTGTGCCCCAATCTCAGCTGCGAGAGAGAAGCTTTCATTTATATTGGGCTGCCCAGCTGGACTAGGCTGTATTGGGCATCGGCCTATTTCCTTACCCCTTGTATCTGCAAGTAACACTTCAACATACCTACGTCTGGGCACCAGTTAGAAGATAGGTATTAAGCTACCTGTTTTGACCACACCAAATTCATACATCGGTCATGTCTCCACCTATGTTGGCTCTATTTTAGTCAGGTACCAAACCTAAATAGTCGCCAGTAATACGAGATGGAAAAAATGGATGAAAAAAAAGAAATTAGAACAAAAAGAATTAGGTAGAACACTTACGAAGTAGACATCACACCAAGTTACTAGCTACTTATCTACCTCCTAGTTACTCTACCTAAGACAGACTTTATGCTTCCTCTTTAATTGCTTGAATGGAGATGATCATGTATCATTCAGTAGCTAGACGAAGTAGTATAATGATAACGAATACTTCGTACACTGCTATTCCGGCACCGCAGCTATTACTTAGGTACTTCGGAGAATAAGTGTATGTCTCTCAGCTTTACTCAAACAGGATGGTGTGGAGTGTTTTAATTAAATGATGTCCCACGTACCTTGGGTTGTGTAGCCGATATATGAAATATGACTGACCAAAGCAGGTGACATGCCAAAATGTAGATGGATGGGTGGAGAGGCCTCCTGTAGCTCGCCTAGGGCTCCCTAACCGAGAGAATGACCCCTACTATTACAGGTCAGCTCCTCTAGGCAAGTGACTTGCCCCTATTCTTGTCACTTATAACTAACCCATCCCCTTCACTACCTCTCCCCAGGTATTTGCACCGTGTGTTTTCGAAGCAAAGTCTCTTCCGCCAGATCAAAGAAGATAGGCCGCGATAATGTTGACATCCGGCGGGGCCCCCTTTCTCTGCCTGGCTCCTGGCCGGCCCTTGGTGGATTTGCCTATTTCATCTCAGCAAAACCTGGTCTGGCCGGCGACATTAGGCCCCGCTGCTCGAGCCATGGATGTGATACCGCCGCTCCCTGACTCTCCCCTGTTCCCTCCGTGAATCAATTATTCAATTTCCATGCTAGCTAGCGATTTGTCGTTCCCGACATTTCACCACTCAACGCCCCAAACTATATACTATGGACGCGGACGCGTACTCGGACGCCAGCGCTGCTGTTCGGCTCCTCCATTCCCCGGCTGCCCTGAGTGATACAGACGACACGGCCTCTTCGGGAAACACTGAGCACCCCCCGGCCGGGTACAGCGACTACTACTCTTTCGGACAATCCCAACGTCTGGGTAGAGACGCGACCCGCTATCGAAACACGCCTTTAAACCTCATCAGTGAGTCGGCGAATCGCTCTACCCATGACCACTGCTGTCAGTGGTGATGATGACAATGATCGATCGATTGACTGTATATAGGACGAGCCTATGTGTGGCTGTTTTCGCGCCATTTCTATCACGATGGGGGACAAGGGCACCTCGTCTCGCCCTCACACGCGATACTCCAGAAGGAGCCTGACACCCTTTCATTCCGGCAATCGTTGGATTTCATGTTCTCTTCCTCGTACATTAATCATCTAGTCATCTTTGTGCCCATTGGGATCGTGACTTATTATCTCGAGTCGCATCACTTAGTCGTCTTCGCCACCAACGCCATTGCGATCGTGCCGCTGTCCAATATACTGGCGCATGCGACGGAATGCATCGCGATAGATCTCGGCGATGCGGTGGGGGCGCTCATGAACATAAGCTTCGGCAACCTCGTAGAAATCATCATGTTCTTCGCGGCTTTAAGGCGTAAGCATACTCACACACATACATACACACTCTCTCTCTCTTTCTCTCGTGATTCTAGTCGCGCTTATCAATCCCCCGTACACACTGCACTGGATTCCGATATGACCGTTGCTAATGCCCGACTTATGAGTAGATGGCCACATACACGTGGTAAAGAGCGCGCTCGTCGGCTCGATTCTGGTTAACCTCTTATTGATACTGGGAACCTCAATCATAGCCGCCGAGTTCCAGCCAGCCGCGCTCGTGTACGACATGAACAACGCGCAGGCGTTAGCATGTCTGCTATCGTTGTCGGTGTTTTCTATTCTCATACCAGTAAGTCTCACACCACGCCCGCAGTCACTTAATGCGATGAAGGGTACCCGGCGATCAATCAGCTGAGGCACTCACCGACTGACACCATCTCGTCTCGTCTAGATGGCTTTTCATTTCACATTTAAGCACGAACAAGAGCGCGAGTACGCCGTTCGGACGCTCAGCAGGGCTTCCGCCATCATCTTACTTATTGTCTACTTTGTATATCTTTTTTTCCTTCTCGTGCCGCGGCGGCGGAACACGATGGGCGTGGCGGAGGAGATGAGCGAGGTCCCGAACAGGGAGGAGCGGGACGCCGAGCTAGGGATCACGGAGCCGTACATCGTCGCCTCGGAACCGGACATTCCACAGGCGCATCTCTCGCAGCAGCCGCGGGCGGAGCAGCGGTCACAGCCCCTCTCGCGCACAATCAAGTTCGCAGACGAGGGGTCGGGTGCGGCACCTCCGCGACCCAGCCTACAGGAGATCCGCGATGGGAATCTCTGGGACGAGCCGGAGGATCCTCCGTCGTCCCGACGGAACCGGGGGAGGTCGACGTCGCTGCACCTCGACCACGACAACGTGCAGCGCTGGATGAAGGGCTCGGCGAGCGTTTCCAGGACCCGAGTTGGTCACCCGCAGCATTCGCGAAGCATAAGTCAGAGCTCACTAGGCACGACGCGATCGCTCCGAGCGAACGACATCGTCGAACGATATGGTGACGGCGGAGGCCATGCTCTCCCCTCGACGTACTCCTCCTTCCACATAGTCGAGCCGACCAACGACATCGTCACGGCGGAGCCGACCCCGCCCAAGGTCAACCGCATGGCGGCGATAGTCATGCTCATCGCCTCGACGCTCTTCACGGCCGTCTGCGCCGAGTTCCTCGTCGACACGATCCAGCTCGTCATCCAGTCGAGCGGGCTGACGCAGTCCTTCATCGGCCTGATCATCCTGTCCATCGTCGGCAACGCGGCCGAGTACATAACCGGCGTCCGGGTCGCCGCGAGGGGCAAGCTGGACCTGTCCATCGGCGTCTCCTTCGGCTCCTCGATCCAGATCGCCCTGTTCGTGAGCCCGCTCACCGTCATCGGCGGCTGGATCATGGGGAAGAACATGACCCTGTACCTGGGCGTGTTCGAGACGACGGCGCTCGTCGGCGCCGCGATCCTCGTCAACTTCCTCATGACCAACGGGAAGACGAATTATCTCGAGGGCACGCTGCTTTGTGCCTGTTATCTTATCACGGGGTAAGTCAAGTCAAGTCGAGTATCCCCGGCCTTCTTTCTGACCAACTTTACTAACTGAGACGCAGGATTGGGTCGTATTTTATTCCATAATGAACAAACAAACAGCCTTAGAACTTGGTTCGCATAAACAGAATATCTCTAATACTCTAAATATTTCAATTGGACATAATTTGATATCAAACTCAGTGGCAGAGTCTGGGCTGCGATAACTGTTGCTGCTACAGACCACCCACGACCGCACGCGAAAGCCTGGGCCTCGCCCTAGGGCATGAACTACGTGGCCGAATATGCTGAACTATACAGCATCCTATAATACCTAAACTCAAACACGAGTTAAAGGACGATGAAGAATCATGAAGCCTGGGAATGGGGACGGGGAAATTAGCATATACGCATACTTACATACTTGCGATAGTTGACAGCTTCCGCACGATATTTCTCCCAGCGCAACGCAACCCCGACCGAAACCCAGCCTTTGGGTCGGGATCAGAGAATGGAGCCTGCCTGCCTGTCTGGAGAGACATACCATGTACATAGGCTAGGAACCTAGGCTGATGAAGACACGTCCATCATAGCGAATTAATCATAAACAGAAGTAACCCTACCATAATCTACCAGTCTCCTAGCGACATATCCCATCTCTCCCACGCAACGCTCGACTTCGACATCCACAAGCCAGCATCTATCTCCACCCCAGTCCTGCGAGACGTAGACGGAAAGACACTGTCGTGGTCAATGAGCCCAACAAGTCGCAGCTTGTTTCACGGCCCGATGCCATCATCATACTCACAGAACAACAGTACAAGGCCACGTACTTGCTCACCAGCTCCGCTATCTCTACATTACAACGCACGCCTGCGCCATTATCAGCATCAAGTAAGAAGGGATTGAATGTTTTCGGGTATGTTTTTAAGCACAGGAGCATCGGCACAGGGGCAAATACATTGGGTCGAGAGGAGAATTGTTTTTTCTATGTTATCTAATGCAGCGCTATAGCGAACTACTCAAGTACCTAACCATGATGGAATCATCCAGTTAGCCACTCGCCATGTCCTCGATGCGCGATAACTTATTCATTTATTTGTGTTTTTGGGTATGTTGTCAACAACATACTTAGTAATTAGGTACAGGGAGATTCGCGCCGCAGAGCAACGAACGATTTGTGCACAAAGCGAGAGAACCAATGAATCAATGCAGAGAGGAACAGAAAGAGAGCCAAGCGCTCGAGAGTTAAACGACACCAGGTACGCCACTCATACGAGGCGAATGCCGATGCCAATGCCAATACCAATGCAAATGCAAATGCGAAAAATGTGCAGAACCGCCCGCCGAGGTGAAAAGGGAAGAAAAAAAGAGGGGGAAAGGGGAATCAAATCATATCCAGCCGGCCAGTCATCCCCCCGCCTCCCTCCTCTTTGCCGAACGCCTGCCAGGGTATATGCCTTATGTCAAACGATGCAGATGCAGATGCAACGCTGCCGCCACCGAGAGCCTCTTTGAAGGAAATCCTGATGTCTATTCCCGCGTCTTGACCGCGAGGCCGAACCGAAACCTGAACCCGCGCGCACGTGTGTATCTGGGTGTATGCGTCGCTGATGTCATGAAGGGGAAACAAAAGAGAGACCCAGGATCTGGGCCGTATGGGTTGGGAAAGGGGAAAAGTACAAGACAAGGAAATGGAATGAATTTATGCCCGCGCTAGTTGCCCTGGCAATTCGGGTGACTCAAGTAGGAGTCTTTCTCGGCCTGATCAGCATCAGTTGCGGGCGAAATCGCGGCGCGCATGACCGGTAACGCGAGCGGCTCGGACCTTTAGAAACCCGTGAACCGACGTGACCGGGATGAATGAGGTCGGAAATGGAATCGTGGGGGAGGTCTCGGTTTTCTTGCTTGGAGCGGCTGTCGTGGTGGTAAAAGTGGACGGCTGCGTAGAGGTAGCGTCTCCGTTGCCAAAGTTCCCCCGGCCCGCCGTTATGGTGTGGTACTCGGTGATGGTAGCGGGCTCTGCAGTCACAGTGACAGTCTTATGTTGGCCGTTGCCGTGGTCGTTGTCATTGCCCCTAGACGTAGTGGTTGGAGCAGACGAACTTGTGGCCTCATCGAGACCGGTGGGTGCAGGAGGGCTGTTGGTGCCGACGCCGAGGGCCGTCGCCTCGACGAGATTGTGCACCTGGGATGAGATGGCAGCACTCTGGATCGCGTGGTCGTCGCTGAACTTGATCGAATTCCCCCCCACTGATTCGCTCTTAGTTGAACCACTGAGGTTGATCTGTGCGCACGTGGTATATATTTCCGTGACGTTCTGCGTGTCGGAGATGATTCTTGGCCAATCCCACACCCACATCAGTGTATATGTGCCTTCGGAAGGCAGGTCGGTCGGCAGCTGAATATCCGTTTGGCAGGATAGCTGGTCAACGCCATACTTGGCCTTTCGCTCCTGGGCGATAGGGTTTCCCGGGGCATCCTGAAAACATTGACCATCGTCGAAGTAGTGAGTGGCAAGCAACTTGCCCTTTCCATTTCCACCCTTGCCATCGACAGTCCAGGCGTTCAATACATCATTGATACCATCGGAATCCTGATGCTGCTTAGTGCCGTATACGTACACATTGCCTCCGCGATAGGGTCTTAAGGTCAGTTCGGGCTGCGTGACATGGCCATTCTCTTGATACTGCAGCGCGATATAGTCGCCAGCAGCCGCTTGAAGGGGCGGGTATTTGGTAGCGTCGCTCGATGACAGCGGTTTGCAGATGGGCGGGTTCGTCGAAGTGTCTAGTATCTTGTTCTGGTGTTGATCGTCGGACACTCCTTGAGCTCTCGGCATGTAGCCGATAGGGTACCCTGGCTCTCCGGTGAAGGCCCCAGTAGAACTGATGCGGTACAAGTATTCAACCCATGTGTGGGCATTGACGGTTGGCACTGCCGCGAGCAACGTGGCAGCGGCGACGGTGGCGCTGTTGGGTCTCATTTTCATCAGAAATAAGATGGTAATGTCGTGCAAGATCGGAGTCGGCTCGTGGCCTCGCCCGCAAGACCGATGAAAGTGAAGAGAGAGAGAAAGGTGAAATGAGATGGTGTAACTTAATGTCGTATGCTCGAGCGTTGATCTGGAAAAGTGTAAGCTTGGTCAAGGTCGAGAGGTTATATGACAGTGAGTCACTTACGAATTGGGCGATGGAAGAAGAAAAGGGTTATTATATATGGCTTGGCTAAAATTGTACGAAGAAGGTGTATGAAAACAAAGTGGGGTATACGAAAGAGAATGAAGGAAAGTGTTTGGAAACAGGTGGGTGCGTAATGTGCTCAAGTTGCCTGATTATACCCAAGTGATAAGAAGCGTCGAGTTCTTTGTGCCGGTCCCTGCTCGCATGGCAAAGTATGCCAAACAATAGAACCTTTTGACAGAGAAACAATGGTCAGTCAACCAAGCCGCCTTTTGTTGGCCTTGTGACTCGAGTGGCACTGAAAGAGAAAAGGGCGTGCAAGTGGGCTGTGCCTTGTATCTTGTACGTGTAGAGATGTGTGTGTGGTGAGAATTGAGAGGCAGGTAGGCGGATGTGCGGAATATAAGATGCCAAGACCGTACTGTAAGTGAGAGGTAGTTCGACTACCCATAGGAGCTTAGCGATCAACTATGAACAAGGCGGCTGAATCTAGTTGCGGTGAGCCGCCTTCTTATTATCGTAGACTTTACGGTAGACCTGCCGCGTTGGCGTGGATCCAGCAACGGTGCATGTGAGGCCGGGGTCGTCTTCACTGTCACTTTTCGGGAGAACAAGGAAATGACAAATTCAGAAGCACAAACAACAGTCCAGCGTTCGAACGTCGGCCCGCTTCCATCCAATCTTACACACTTAGACTATATGGAATTGGAACCGGCGCGCGTTTCGTTGCGCGTCTTCTTTTCTATCAGGGCCCAAGGTTCGGAGAAGGTGCCAGACTAATATCATGATCCATTCTCGTGGTCTGTGGTTATGGCCTCTTCTTGTGTGTGTGTATCCTGGGGGTCATCATGCGGTATGTTTACTACAGTACTCATGACTGCTAGATAGACGACAGGCTCAGACAATTTCTTGCATAGAGATCGGCCGTTTGAGGAAGACGGCCATACGCGCCAGCGGTTCGAGCTTGGCTGTTGTTGTGGTATTGTGAGGTTGAGAAAATTGTCGCTGCATGATTTCTCGAGTGGGGAGATACCTAGGTACAAGGCCGGGGTCGACCCGATCCAGCCTCGATGACATTCTGATTGGTCACTGGTAATCCAGGATGCAACGGCTTAGGCGATCAGGGGTTCATGAGCTGGAATGTACCTTCTTGTATCTTAGGCGAGCCCCACTCTATCTTGTACGTCACTCCCTCTCATTTCTAATGGGAGAGTGACCTTGTAGACCCATTAAACTTCAACTTATAGACCTCTGATTTGTACTTTGCGTTGTACCTACTGTACGTACCTGCATCTGTCCCCATATTTAGCCTTTCGCTGTTCTCCACTCATTCATGCCACCTTTAGCGCCTCGCGACGCCCAGCTCTTTTCAGGGCTCTTTCTCTACCAACCGTTCTTCATGCTGTACCCGCTCTGTAACCGACGCGATTAAACAAGGCCCCATCAGATTGTGGCGGCTATTCCTGTGGCCACATTCTACGTCCTTTCTCTCACTGTCAAAAGCGCCATTAGCCTTGAAAGCTCTCACAAGGCATGAGGCGTTAAGGCTCGGGTCGGCCTGGGCGGCGGAAATTATATACCGATGCGCGCGCGCCTACGCCCATTAGCAATATGGTCTAGTAACGGTGATGCTCCACGAGAGCGTCTATTAAAATGAAGAAGACAGCGCTTCTCGTTTTTCTAATCTTATTCTTCTCGTTTTGTCTTCTACTCTTGTTCCTTCAGGAATTGAAAGTCCGTCGCAATTTTCGAAGGCAGGTCTAGGTTCTCCAAATTAGGTATCGAGCTTCTGATGTCAAGCAATCAAGTGTTCGAACCTGGGTACCTGGATCCGTGACCCCCTCTTCCGCACCTGGGAATCCCTTGCATCTAGGCATAGTTATATCTCTTTTCCAGGAAGCCACTAGACGGGGATACACGTACCAGATCTGATCGTTCGACGTACAGTGTATGATGCACAGATCGTACGCAGGTTGCAGTCTGTGCCATGAGCGACGTTGGACGCAACCGAGCCACCGTGGAGTTTCTAATCTCCGTATCCCGGCCTTCTGTACTAAGTGATGCCTACGTACCTATATGCGCCAACCAGTAAGCAAGCGCGTCTCCGGCTAGTAGAACATGCTCTCTGAAATCCTGAGGCGGTAAGCGAGCGGCTAATTGATTTTTCTGGTTCTTCGTCGCCTAGCCTGCTATGTAGACCAAGTGCGCTCCTTTGACTAACAATCAGGCGCACTACGTATGATTTTCATCACTAAATATGATTCTCATCTCCCTTATTAGTAGCTGCCTTAGTACTTAGTCTCAAGTACAACCGCCCCAGCCGAGACTATCGCACGAAAGAAAGTCCGTTTCCAGTGTCTCCTCAAAATCTGACTGCTTTCCATTCATGTCCGTGACGTTGGTGGTTTCGAAATGGCAATGATAGTCTCAATGCCATTCTCACATTTCGATAGATACACGTATATGGTCATATCTTGTCTTTGTGTCATAACCAAGCCACCAGGATGATCAATGATCCTAGTGATCTCGGTAGTGCAAAGTAGCTATTCCTTGCTAGAGAGCTCTATTGGCCCATCTCTTCGGAACCTGACACCAGGGCATCCATCGTAGCTAATGTATGTCTCAGATCTCCGCAAAATGTTGATACCAGGATTCACCTGCTTGCGACACGTGAAAAATAAGCTTACATTTTTAATTGATTGTGTCAGTGCCCCAAAGAGACTCTCTTTGGTATTCGACATCACGGGCGTTTTAGACCTCACTACCTTTCTTCGATCGTCTGGAGGAAGCTATCAGTATTGTAAGACATGGTTCTTAGGAGCAGACGCTCCCTCCGACGACCAGACATAACCACCGCGAAACCCCCGAAACAATCGCGATACAGAATTCACTTAAGTTCTAGCTTCGCAGAGTCTAGGGAATGGCTATAGCTATCTTGTATCGTCGCTATGCAGTTTCATCATCGTATCCGATGACCACGATTGAGGCATAGTCTATTCACCCACCATGAACAGATATCGTCAAGTATGCGCAGAGCAGTCACGCCCTGCCGGGCCTCTATTCCGGATAGGATATTCCTTACACCTTACCGTCTCCTATCGCATCTTGAAGCGATGAAGCCTGGATATTGTGACGTACCTACGGAGGCAAATTGAATGGAGAAAAAAAGTAATGGTGCCTGGGGGATTGGGTAAGCAGCCGGGTCTTATCTACCGAGCTACGAGTGAGCCTTAAACCACGCCATGCCTATTTCGTATGGGCACCAGTAAGTGCGCACTTACCGCTCCTGGTGCTAGAAACAATCACGAAAAAAAACAGAGCAGTTGCCCATTACTGGGGTCGAACCAGTTACCTCCTCATTACTAGTGAGGCGCTCTACCGGTGAGCTAAACGGGCATTTCGCACATGCTTGGTGATATCCGGGCGTGTTTCGACGCATTATATACTATGGCGTATGCTAACATTACAAATTGAACTCTATCAGTGACGGTCACGACAAGACCGTCAGTTTGATTCCACCAGGAAGCAACATAATTCGGCTTGTGATCGCAACGAATGTGCTTTCGCAGCTGCAGTACGCAGCAGGTGGCATTCGTCTTGTCTATGATACGGCCAAGCTGGAGAGCGCCTGTATACGAAGTACGCCACATGCAAGAGTCGCTCCCGAGATAAGCTGGTAATCAAGGATATTACATTATTTCAATGACATGATATGACATGGATGAAGTAAGCTAATTTACGCTACGCAATCAAACAATAACACGCCAACAACCACACAAAGAGCAACGAATGAATACACGGCTGATCGCGCATCAGCGAAGGGAGTCCCCGCATTGGGCATGTCAGACGGGGCGTGCACCAGCATCACCGCCGGGACATAGGTGAACGGGGATGCGGCCGCGGTCGGGAGGGCCGTCGACTGCGGCTCGATCTTCTGCAACTCGGTCACCGACACTTCCTGGGTGACATACCATAACGGCTCAGGCCCCAACGAGCCGGACGTAGACCCGAGCGACGTCGTGGCGAAAACGGTCGTGATGTCCTCGGTTGGCGTGGGGTAGACGCAGACGCTCACCACACTCTCGCCGTCCGGCGCCGTCGTGGAGGGTAATGCCGAATAGCACCCTCCCGAGCGATCGCCTGTGAAGTTGCTGGGAAGGCGCGAGCGCAAGCTGTCAGCGATCCCACTATCGCCATGATAGAAGCCATGGTTCAGTCACGTGGGGGCTCGGGACGACTTACTCGGGACAGCACATGACGAGCGTATTAGAGGGCGGGACGATGCTCTGATAATCCATGTTGGAGGCGATGGCGCCCGAGCCCGTCACGTTTGGCGAATTGTCCGCATTGGGCGTGTGCGACACGATGCGTCCGACGTCTGTCCAGGACTCGGGGCAGTAGATGCCGGGAGAGTAGAAGTGTAGCACCGGGGTCGTTGTCTTGAAGAGATCGCTATTGTCCGCGTTCCACCGGTCGGCGGACGGAAAACATACGCCGTCATAAGGCTGGATGGAACATGTCGGGTATGCGCTTTGATCGAACCCCCTGGACGTGGCATAATAGTTGTCCAGGTCTTGTGATGACTCATGTTAAAATGGTGCTCGTTGTGGCGAGACTCGGGGAGGGAGTCGATTCAATTAGCGGGTAGGTAGGATGTTCAACACAAGTAGAAAAACAATTGGACAGAATAAAATAGCACTGGATATCACGTACAGCCGAAAATCACCGCGTTCGTTGCATTGGCACACGACGGTGCGGGCGTAAATGTTGCCGTCAAGGGCCCGTAGTTGCTCGTAGTCCGCGTGGGGTATATATAGCGGAAAGAAGTCGATATGACATCCATGTTATTCTTGTGGCGAATGCTTATCTACATGCAAGTATATAACCTACAATATTCTGACCGAGATGAATAACCGCTATAAAAGGTGCGTTGACTACCTCAGAAGATAACCTGAAGGCAACTTGGAATGGCTCTGTCGTGCGCGGGCTGAACCGATGCTCTTCATATATGAAATGCTGTAATTGCGGCATAGCGCTTAGAGACTACGTTAGCTAGTCTGAGCGAGGCAGACTCGTACTGGAACTTGCTGCAGTCGGCAAAATCCATTCTCATCGATCGTTCGATTTACGATGCGCCTGTTTTAGGCACGCCTAATAGATGCCTGCCCGATACCCAATCTAGATATTTCGTAGGCCCGACCATCCTGGAAACTACACTTGAGCCCTACCAACTTAGTTAGACACGCCTGTCCAAATCCACATAAGCAGGAAACACGTTATACTCGCTAAACTCGCTTGGACGATGGGAGCTTTCAACTTCGTTACGCCGTAACGAAGTTGTTACCCTGATATTATGGCTTGTATCCTGTAATAGGATTAGCCCAAACAATAAGGCCATCAAACCTTTTGCCCCTCTTTGCTCTTCTCCTGCTTCTTTCCAACAAAAGCTCGCATCGATTTATAGAGCAGATATCCTAGAAGCCACCATTCAGATGATGTTCTCCGGAAAACTTCGATGTCTTGAAATTCAGCCCCCTTCCGTTTCCACTGCTCATCATTGCGCATGTCTTCCAGTATCTTGTCTCGCCAGTATCGGTATACTCTCCCCGCAGAGCCGGCGAGATTTTCGAGATTGAAAGCGACAAACAATGTTACGAAGCCGACAAGTACCGAAGTGATCACGAATGAATTTCTCGTCCCGCCGTCGCCAATATTCGGGATGGCCCAGAGCGACTGTTTGTAAAATTCAGCATCCTCGCTGCAGATAGCGCCATGTAGGCTCGGGGTACTTACCGCGCAGAATGCTAATGGCAGATAGAAGATGCTGACATACGTGAGCAGCATGACGTTCTGTCCCAGCCTCGTCGAGATTCTTGCTTCAGTAATTGAAGCCCATGCAAACTCCTACGCAAGATGAGTATAGACGAATCTCGTCGTAGGGCAACCAATTGAACTCACAATTTGTAAGAGATCTCTGACTACTTGATCCAACCTCGTGATCTGGGCGATTATCTGCTCTTCAAACTCGTTCAATCTCTCCATGTCCGGTTTCTGGCGCGCATGGTAACGTCGGCAGTAGTCCGTGAGGAATTTCCTAGCCTCGCCGACGTGGCCTTCCAAGACGTCCTGAAGCTCAGCACACCTCTGAGCATGCTTCGCGAGGCGATGCATTAGTTCAGGATGTTTTCCTTGGGAATTTAGTTGGTCTATGCGCTGTATCGCATTCGAGTGAGTAGGCCGACGAAGCTAGAATGGTGTCGCCACTTACACTTTGATTAAGGCTTTTCTCGGCGTACTGGCACAGCTCCAGCCACTTCCCTTCCATGTAGTCCACAAACTGGTTGAAGAAATAAATGTCATCTTCCGGTATCCAACCGTATGGCAACATGCTGAAGTAAGCTACCGGTTTCCATGGACCCTTGCTCGGATTTGGAGATTTTATTATCTTCCATGCTATGGCGCATTGTCTACTCTCGGAAACCTTGAAGTCCCCCCTAAGAGGGATATAAAGGTCCACAGGAAACCGAAGAGAGATGGAGACAGTGACAGTACCATCATCAGTTTCTTGCGAGAGGAGAATTTGCAATTTGTTAGGTTCCAAATGCACATTTTGGTGCACATTCTTGTTAAGCATGTTCATATTTGGCCAGTGGGAGTCATCTGCAAACACTCTAGGGCACGTTAGTGAGCTTCGGACTAACAAGAAACAAGATAGCATACAAGAGATTTCTTTCTGTTTCAGGGAATGCCTGGGGTAGGGCATCGGCAGTTATGAAGCGTATACGTCCCGCCTCATCGTCTCCTTTTGTTAACTGCACAATATCGTCTTTCCCCTTCTCAAATACATCGCGCCATTCGCTTGCCATGATGTCTCTTGCGTGTGCCTTATATTCGAGAAGTTTTTCAACAAGATCTGTATCGTTCCTCTGAATTGCTAATCGAATCAGACTTATGCCACTACGGTCACAAGCATTAGCGTTGTATCCAGCTTCGAGAAGATATTGTATCAGAGCCCGGTTCCCTTCATTAGCAAGTATATGCAATGTGTCACTATCCCTGTTGATTAGTAACTTCACCACTCTATCGTGGCGGTTTGCTGCAGCCCGCAATAGCGGCGTACAACCGTCACTGTCTTTCGCATCCGGGTCGACGTTCCCCAGGGCGAGGATCAGTTCAACTAATGCTTCGTCTCCACCCTCTGCCGCTCGCGAAAACATTGACAGTCTTGGAGGGCTCGCAGCAGACGAATTTATCATGTCTTGGGCAATAATTAATCTCGCTGTTTCTTGGTTCCCGCTTTGCATCGTCGCCGTTAGCACCGTCCTGCCACTTTTATCCTTTATTTCTGGATCGACGCCATCCGTTGCGAGTAGAAGCTTCACGCCTGCCTTATTGCCACGCCTTGCTGCTATATGGAGTGGCGTATGACCATAGACATCTTGAGCGTTCAGGTCGACGCCATCTTGGGAAAGCAAGGCTCTTAGAATGACTCTAGACGAACCTCTTGCTGCGAAATGAAGGGGTGTTGAACCAGAGCTGTCTCTAGTGTTTATATCGACGCCGTCGTGAGCAAGGAACATGGCTACTGCTGAGTCGTTGTTCAACGTCACTGCTAGAGAGAGTGGCGCCAAACCCATGTTGTCTTTGATATTTATACCAACACCGCCGTAGGCCAGTAATAAGGTTATTATGTTTAGGGCCAGATCAGTTGAGCCTCCCCGTACAAATGCCATGTGAAGTAGCGTTGCACCAGAGGGAAACTCTCGAGTGTTCAGTTCAACGTTATCTTGGGCAAGTAGCAGCTTTACAATTGCTTCGTCCTGCTTCTGAATCGCTATCATAAGCGCCGTATACCCGTCGTGCTCTTTGGCGTTTATATCAACACTATCTTGTGCAAGTAGAAGCTTTGCTATGGATTTATTGCGCAAGACTGCGGCTTTGATAAGAGGCGTACAGCCAGTCTTGTCTCTGGCATTAAGATCGGCGCTCTCTTGAGTAAGTAGGAGCTTTATCATTGCTTCATTTTGCTCTGTTGTAGCGAGAAAAATCGCCGTGCGGCCGTCGTAGTCTCTGGCGTTGACGTCAACATGATCTTGAGTAAGTAATAACTTAACTCGTTCCTCGTCATGCTGTTTCACCGCCGAAATAAGCTGCGAACCAGGATGTGCCGTGTTCATGCTTGCGTTACATGAAAGCACGGAGTGATGATTTGTTCTTGATCCTAGATGTAGAGCTTGTTTGATGAAACAAATACTGTTATAAGCACCGTTATCTGAGGTCGAAGAGCTGCAACTGCAAATGGTAAGCTAAAGGAATAATCTTTTTTAGAAAAACATTACGTACAAATCTTTGTTGATTTATGGCCGTGTTATGAACCAGTGGAGGTAAGAGGCAATGCAATTCAAAAGTGAGGAATGCCGTAATCTGTAATTAATTATTGCGCTCTACTATAGAGACGTAGAATAGGTCGTCAACAAGTGCTATCCTACCAGAGCATAAAAGCCCAGCAGTCCAGTTATTATTATACATAACTTCCCAGAATGTGGCTTGTTACAGACGGGGAGAGCGAGTGGTTTCATCTCTAGCATACCTACTTCAAAGCACTCGACCCCGGTAATTGCAGGTAGTCCTAGTGGTATTGGTTGGGTAGAGGTAGGCGAGCGTTGAGTTGTATCAGCGGGCTTGTGCATGCATAAAGATAAGCGGCATACTTTCAATACGACGTAAGCTCTCAGACCAGTAGCCTAAATCAATCTCGGTAAACACCAAAAGGCAAACAAGCAACAGAACTGGCATATTTCTACTCAGTTGATCTGCAATGGAGGGTGGGCGCAAAATACGAGCCATAGACGTCACGTCAGTGCCCCGAGAGGAGGGGGGAGGGAGCTGAGAAAAGGGTCTCCTATTTTGGCCTGCCTTGAGCTTCGCCACCACTGTCAGGGGTCTACGGGCGTTATTACATGCATGATAATTGCAACACGAGGCCTACAGATCGGGTTACCAGAATGGTCCAGATTAGAAACAAGAAATTAGGTAGAAGTGAGTGTATTAGCTGTAATAGTACGTTCAGATTAGAGAGCTGTCTGTCTATATATAAAGCTTCGCAGTTACGAGTCTTATCAGAGAAGCCCACGGATGGGCGTAGGGCAGTATGGCGGACGGATTCAGAACAAGGCGCACTCTACGGAAGACACGAGAACTTTATTCGGGAACTACTATAGCTTTCCTACGCACACAGCACAGGCATTGGAACAGAATGCGTCGTATTAGGCGTCTCCGGTTGCGAGTGCGTCCGTGGCGCGGAACAGAACTGCAGCACAGCTAGACTAATGCCAGCTCCCTACCGAAAGTAGGGTGTTTATAAATCATGGAGGGCCATTACCACATTATATGTTGCCAAGTCGGACACTTGACCGTCTGCAGCTACTTGCATAGGTAGTACCATCACGATCAACATCGTAAAAATCTGGCTGATCAGTATTAACCCCACCATCCCCAAGCTCAAGCTCCTCGCCCTTCTCTCACAGCCTCATCATTCTCAATATTGGCGATGTCGGGGGCGGAAAGGCATCCGTTGTCTTCTTAGACAAGAGTTGATATCTATGTTTGATCCTTCCCGACGGTTCTGCAGGAGTCCGTCGGATTCGAATGCCCATCACTTGCAACCCGGAGGACCGCACATTGATCTCAAGCCGTACCTCACTTACACCACTATCTGTTGGCATATATGTGCCCGTATCTGGGTTGATCGGTAAGCCGTCCGGGCGGCGACTGTCTTTTGACACCATCCTTATTCAACTTAATGTGCGAGCTGATTCCGACTTTCCTCCCGCGGAAAGACGGCGGATCCCGGGATATGTAGATGAGGCAACCCAGGAAGGAATCCCATGCTAGTCACCGTCCACACAAGAATCTTGACTACGAATCAGAAAGTACACGCATTCAGCGAGGTATTTGATTGAAACTACGACGAAAGCGCGTATATATGTATGTGGGACGACCAAGATCAACATCAACCAATAAGTCCCCGTGCTTCCATTATCCTATCCAATTGACTCAAAGCGAGTATAAATAAGCAAGCAAGTAATGTGGCCGCCCCCACCCCCATCCCATAAGCAACCCATCCCACACCACGCCAAACGCCGCCTCGCCCCCATAATTATGATTAAAGCAGCGAGAGAGGAAAAAAAAAGAGAGAGAAAAGAGAAAAGAGAAAAGGGAGAGAAGTAGAAAGACGGCTGTGATTTTGGGGAATCAATGAATTTCAAAACGATTAGCTAGGTAGCTATGCAGTATATCCACCGACCGCCGACCGACGCCTATAGACCATGTGAATGGTCATGTTGATATGTAATAACGACGAAAGAGAAGAGAAAACAAAACAAGGCCAGGAAGAGAAATGACCGAAGAAGTAGGAAAGAGAACCAGGAAGGTCGAGTTTTCGATATTCGAATGAACAAATAAGTAGGCAGAAATAACGAGGAACAGAGCAGTCCAACCACCCAGACGCCATACTGGACCGGAAAATGCGATGCCAAACCCAACTAACTCCTAATGAAAAGCCAAGTTTGAAAATGTACACGGTCCACCCGTCCACCGATGATTGACGTGCTTCGGCTCTCACAAGTAACCCCCAGAAACCTCATCCATAACAGCAACAGGCGCGCCGCCCTCCGCCTCCGCCCGCGGCGCAGCAAAGGCCGACGACGCGAGCGCGGGCGCGGGGTGGTGCGCGAGCTTGCGGATGGAGTGCACGGGATAATGGCAGTCATCGTCTCCGTCGTCGCCGTCGCCGTCGAGCCCGATGCTCTCGGTGCGCGACCTCTTGCGGCCCGCGAGCAGCGTCGGGGAGTGCTGCTGCTGCCGCTGCGCAGTGACGGCAAATTGGGCCGAGACGTGATCGAGGGCGTGGGTCTGCGAGTCGATATGGTGTTGCTGGTGGGTGTGGTTGTTGTGCTGGTGATGGTTATGGTCGCGCAGCGGCGTCAGTCCTGTCCCGCCGACTAGCGAGAAGCCCGCGTCCTCGCCCTCGCCCAGCGCCTCGTCGAATAAGCTCCCCGACGTCCGGCGGCTGTAGTCCGATGAGATGTGCGAGAGCTCCTCGGCCTGCCAGGCGTTCCACGGATCTTGGAGTTCGCCGTGGGAGTGGTGCTGGTGCTGTAGAGTGTGGCTGGTGATGGGAGCCCACTGGTTCTCCATTGCGCTCGACACGGGCAAGGCGCTGGCATCCCAGCCTACGACGCCAGTGTTCACGGCCGCGTGGCTGTTGTCCATGTACCGCGTTCCCAAGTCACCGAGGGAGTGTGCGGCGTCGGAGGGGAAGTCATGGATGTAGTCCGGGACATCGAGGGTAGAGAGGAAGGCGTCGGTGGGGTCTGGGATGTTATTCGCGAGGAGACTTCCTTGGGAGTGGTCGGTCGCGCTCGTCCCGCTTGTGCCGTCGGACATGAAGCTGAGGTGATGGTGCAGAGTGTGGCCCGAATCGATGTTTGTGGTGTTGTCGTTGAAGTTGTGGGGGAAGTTGCTCGTGAGAGACGCCGACGGGGGAGGAGTCGTGAGCCCGTTCGAATACCCATCCAGGCCATCGCTTAGCCGCGCGAGCTGGCTTGGTTGCTGGAGGTGTTGGAATTGCTGATGACTGGGATTATGGGTATTGTTCGGCATGTGGAATGTGTTTGTGGATCCGGTATCATAGGCAGCGCTGAAATTCTCATGCATCGCCGCGTTGATGTGGTGTGCGTATCCGGGGTTGGGGCTCATGACAGCGTCCCGGGACACATCAATCGATGACCCGGAGACATAGGCTTGTTGCTGGTGGTATGACGATGTCGGGTCAACCTTGGTGAGGAAGCGCCAATTCGTTCCGGGAGGAACAATCGTTGTCTTACCCTTGTCGTCAGTAGATTCATGAACGGGCACGAATGTCCACAGGATCACGGCTCGTCGTGTCCATTTCCCACGGCTGCGCTTGGAGGAGTCTTCGTCACTAGTCCTCCCGGCCACTTCGCTCTGAGGTGCAGACCATATCTCTTGGTACATGGCAACCTGAGAAAATAGGTCCTTGGGACTCGGGCCTTTCGACTTGGGGTGCGGTGACGTCTCTTCGTTCTCCTTCTTCAGACGGGCTGCTTCACGTTCGGCCCGGCCGCTCATTGAAGCTGCCGATCGGGTAGCTCGCTCACGACTCTTCTTCTCTCGTTCCGCCGTCACGTAAGGGGCAAGTTTGATAAAGGTATTCGCCCAGCTAGTGGCGGGGAATGGGATGGAGATGGTATCACGACTGCCACGGGCAGTGCAATCGCATCGTCCAGCTCCGGCGCAGCCGACGCGATGGGACGGGATGACATCGATTGCACTGCTCTCCTCCCAGTATTCGTTTTCGACATCCGACATGTAAAGCTCGTCAGGTTTGACGACGCATGTTCTCGATCGCCAGCTGTGGTTGTGGAGATCGGGTCGGCTGATCGTGAACTCGACGAGCCCATTCAAGTCCGAGGCTGATGGGAACTTGGAAGTAGAGTGTAGGTCAAGGACAGTTTCGAAGTGGAACGTATCGCATGGCCCAACGACGCAACGCGAGGTGCGCTGATCGGAAGGTTGAGCATCATCGAGTGCCGCTGTGAGTTTCTCACGGAGCTCAGGGAACCGAACATCCCATCTGCTGGAAATTTCCTTTACCGATGAAGATTCTTTCTGCGACAGGGTTCTCGTATACTCATGGAGCAATACAGTCGGTTGGTTTCCTTGACGTGGGAGGTCTTTGTAGTCTTTGCTCTCATTCAGCTTGATGTGGGGATATTCAGCCTCGGTCAAGCATAAACCATCAGGATGTGTGCCGACGATCTGCTTCTTCGTCGTGCCATCCTCTAGTGTGACGTGCTTCTCTTTCAAGGTTATCTTTGACGACGACACGAAGATCCAGCACTGCTTCGGGCGTATGAACACGTCGTTATCAGCATTCAGCAGCCGCGAAAAGTATTCATAGTTGGGTCGCTCGTCGGGCAACCGGCCTTCCGCAATGGAGATGAGCACCCGGTTGTTCTTGAAAGACTCGGTATCTTCTTCATCCTTCAGGAGCTTCTTGTCGTCGTCTTGTCCATCCTTCTGCCGCGGAAATATGAAGTGGACTACACAGACGAGTTAGCATATGGCCTTGGCTCATGTAGACAGGTACGCTTACATGTGGACAATGTTGGAAAGAATCCTTTGAGAACCTGGATATGGCTGGAGACTTGTTTCCGCGACCTAAACATAGGATGGCCAGGGTTTTGCTTTGTCTTCTCCCTCTGTTTTCCGCTGGGGATCCGTTCGCCCTTCTTAGGGGGGTGGAGGGTCCAGTGGTAGATCCAAAGGTACTCTGTAATCAGCATATTCCGGCCGTACAGTATCGCCTTTGAGCTGAATTTCTTTCGACCCAGCTGGGGAATCAAGAGAAGAGCTATGATTCAAGTGTTAGTATGCCCCTCTAGGACTAGAACTAGACATACATACCATCGAGGAATGCGTCTTCCAACCAATCTGGCCACACAGGCTGCTCCTTGTCAAGCTCCTTTTGCATGACCTTGTTACGGTAGTCTGCAAAGTTCTTGTGGTGATAAATGGGGTTCTTTCTACCTCGCGAGTTCCCCATTGGTAAGTCTTGCAATGATACATGTCGATGTAAAGAGCGTTCACCCCGAAGGCTAGTGCCATAGCTCGAAGTCAGGGCTTGAGTGGGAAGTATCGGCGGAGTTGGGATAGAATGAATAGGGGGGGAGACGCCGAGCTGGCTATAGCAGAGGCCAGCCGGGGCCGCAAGGCTGTGAAGCTGTACGTTCCCGGTCGACTCGCTCAATGGGAGTCGGCTCGTGAGCACTCCCTCATGATGGGTCTCGTAAGTGTAATCAGACGCTGGGGAGTACCTTTGAGATGGCAGGACAGGCCGTGGAAGCTGCATCGTGTAAGTAATGAATGAAACGATGAAAAGAATGCTTCAGGTAAAGATCGAGAATTTTGGCGAATGCCTATTAGATGACCCAAGAACGCTGGGAAGTAGACTAAGATATGTGGAAAGGAATGACAGCGGCAGAAATGCCTATTAAGATACTAGTCGAGGATGCTCGTGCTGAGGAAAAGACTGGCATGGAGGCAGATGAATGCCGTCTCTTATATGAGTCTGTGCCTTGGATTCGAGGAGTGCCATTCTATTGAAGAGCGTGACCGTCCCTCGAATGGGATGGAACACACCTCAGAGACTGCCCCGCTAGACCGAGTGATGACGCCCTTGACATTAAAGACGATCGATCCCGATCAATACAATCGAGACAGATCCTACTGCTATGGGATAGGAGGAAGGGGGGAACTGGCACGCAGAGAGATACGCTCATGATGGTAGAGAGACAACAACAGACCTACTGGGGAATGCTCAATATACGAGTCTGCTAGGCATGCCATATAACTATTTCGGCCCGGTGACTGCTACACCAGTTCAGGTGTTGAGCCGTGGGAATGTGATCCTTGACTAACATACTGACACAGAGATCGTCAGCGTTTAATGGGTACCAGCGGCATGTACCTTAATTGACGGTTAATCGACAGGGGGCTGCCCGCATATGACCCGTTTCCTTGGGTCTGACACTGGGGGTGGGGCCCAGACTGTCTCGCCAAGAAGGGGGCTAATGCAATCAATGAACCAGATCTTCTCCTTAAAGATGGCAATACTCACTCCTTGGGTTTTATAGTTATAGGCACAAGGGCAGAACTTGACTTGACACATTTGATTCTTGACTGTCATCACTCTCCCTCATCCCTATCTCCCGCGACATTGAACCTTTTCCGGCCCTGGCCTGTGAGCTCTTGGAGCGCGACTTTGTTCACTTGTCCGCCGACCTTCTTCTGCATCTTGGCGATTTCCTCTTCAGCATCCACCGCGTCGGCCTCCGCATACTGTAGAACTAGACGGCGGCCGAGAAGGTGTGTGCCCTCCAACGCTTGCAACGCTGAGGCCGCATCCTTGCTCGACGAGAAATCCACAAACGCAAATCCTCTCCCAGAGTGGTTGAACTTCTTCGGCATCCTTACAGCCTTGATCTGAGAATACGCAGAAAACAACGCCTTGATCTCGCGCTTGCTCGCCTGGAACGGCAAGTTCTTCACAATGAGTGTACAAGTCGCTTTGTTAGCCACCTGTTCCTTCTTCTTGCGCTCTTCAGCCGCATCGAGGCCACGGTGAGAAGCCCTAACGTGCAGTTTATGACCCATCAGAACATGACCATCCATCACCTTTGCTGCGGCAGTAGCCATGTCACTGTCTGCAAATGAAACGAAGCCGAAACCCATTGAGAGTGTTTGACCGGGCCGCTTGATATCCTTCTTTGTTTTCACTAAAGCGCTCTTGAAGCCCTCAAGGTGTTGGAACGCCTCGGCCAGTGCGTCAGTGTTGGTGTCGAAGTTGAGATTTTTCACAAATAATGTAGCATCGGTCGATGACTCTCTGTTAGAATCCTCTAAGAGATCCGATGCGGACACTTTGTCGACAGCGAGCGGTTGGGCGTTGGGCTCCTCGTCGCGCACCGGTCCTGAGTCAAAGAATATATCCCGCGGGGCTTTCTCTAGAAATAATTGTGAAGACCCAAAGCGCCGGTATGCTAATTTCCCGAATGCTCGTTTCCCATCAGAGGGGGACGCAAATTGGACAATTGCGATCACGCCTGTTGGCGGAATTAGGACCTTTAATACTCTCCCATGCTCTTCAAAAAGATTTCGTATCGCCTCGGACTTCGTGTTTGCTTCCAAGTTCTTCACCAAAATTACCTCGTCAGACCTGGGTTTTAATTGAAAAGAATCCAGGTTCACACCGTTCGCGACGAAGTAGGCCTTCGTATCCTGTATTATCTCTGATTCGGCAATGGCCTGCTTGACACCTGCATCACTGCTGGTCGGATCTAATAATTCACTTTTGGAAATCCCGAGGCGATCGGCAACAGATGTATTGACAGCATCCTGTGACATGTACAGTGAATTCCAAGACCACGTTGAAGCGGCTGCCTTCTTCCTCTTCTTGATCAAGTTCTGTTGTTTTAATGGCAATTTGGCGAGTGCGAATTCGTCGAGGTCGTCTGTTTTCGCCTTCGCTGGTAGCACGTGTAAAATCCTGCCTTGAAAGGTGGTACGATCTGACTGGAATGCTCTGACAGCCGCCTCTCGGTCGTGAAACAAAATAAAACCCATCTTTGGCATGTGAGCACTCTATTGTAATAGTCATAGTGATTTAAAGGGTTTACTTACGCCCCGGTTTTTATTGGACGCGTCGGATGGAACATGGACCTATACCATTTTAGCAGGGATGAAAGGATTGGACGAGGGGTAGACAATTAGTTCAATGGAGGGAGGTTTTCAGACACCAGAGCATCTACTAAAATACTGGCCCAGGGTTCGCATCAAAAATGATTCAGCTGTCCCTATCTGGGCTTCATCATAAAACTATAGAGCAGGACAAATGCAAAGATGAAATTGAAAATGAGTTTCTTACCTCTTCTACCTCACCAAATCGTTCAAAATGAGTTCTTAAATCCTCGGCGGTCGCATCATATGGTAGATTCCGGCAGAAAATCCTCGCCGTCTTTCGGATCGCCTCGAGAGTAGCAGCGTCCCCTGAGTCTGCATCTTCCTGCGCATTCTCTCCCTGAACATGGGCGACATTTTCGTCCGTCGTGTCAGTGTTTTCCACGGTTGCAGGTTCTGAATCATGTTGATGGGCTGGGTTCGCTGTTATCGGATGTGGTCTAGCAGGGATGTCGTCTTCATCGGCGAGCTCCAGTAATCTGTTCGTCCTATTCCGTAGCCAATCATCATCATCAACCATGCCAGTGGTATCTTGAGTACCAGTGACAGTTTGGAACACTGGCTCTGCCACTGTTCCGATGGTGGAAATCGGTTCGCGTCCAAGCCTGTCGGCACTTGGCTTGAGTGGTGGCCTAATGGCGGATTCGGGTATTATTTTCGGTGGTGATGTTGCCGTTCGTTTTTTAGGGTGCGTGGGCAAAGATTGGTAGTCGTCCCCCGATTCGACCTCATCCATCGCAGCGACTTTCTTCGTAGCGGGCTCAAGGACGGCGCCATCTTCATGTTCATGGAGCTTGTTAGACGAGATCTTCGACGTCTGCATTACATTCAAGAACTCCTGCAGCTTTGGATCCGACTCGTCTAGAGCCTCCCGCTTGCGCTTCTTCGCGTTGCTATCGGGCTGTCCACTCGGTCCCGGCTGCGGCGTCGACTTGGCCTTCGAGCTTCCGGTGGGTTGCGCATTGGAGGATTCGGTTCTGGCGAGGACGGGGTCTGCTATCTACAGGGATACCGTCAGCTACGTAGACGTGTCGACTAGGCGATTGGAGTACGCACAGGCCTGGCCAACTCAACGTTGATCTTGGACATGCGAATGAAAGAACGATTGAAGTACTTGACGGCCTCGGCGGCCTCCTGGGGAGTCTTGAAGCCAACATAGCCGATCCTCCTCTTTGGAAAGCACTTGATGTCGGAAACATGGCCTTTGGAACTAAAATGCTTCCGCAGCTCCGTCTCTACGAAAGGGCCATGTCAGTGTCAGTCCTGTCAGTACAGAGACTGAGATGAGAAGACACGGGACGTAGAAGAGACAACAAACAACTCACCGTTGACTGTGGGAGGGAGGCCGCGCACAAACACACGTGAGGATTCCATCGTCGCGCGTGCGGGCACTTTACATCGTCATGAAGCTCCCTCGCGTGTCCTGTTGTTTTGTTTGTGGCTCACTGAGGAAGGGTGAAAAAAGTTGGGTCAGTGAGAGACAAAACAAAGGCGCGCTTCTCTCCACTGGACGCACTATCTCAAAATTTCGGTGGGGACGAAGCGGGCGCCGAGCCTTTATCTTCACGTGAGCACAGCAGACGAAGCACTCGTTCCCACCTTTTTGACAGGCCAGTACAGGTGGGCCACCGCTGATCGGTAGTGGGTTAGTGCCCAACGGACCGCCCCAGACCCAAGCGCAGTCCCCTACCCTACAACTCAGCGTTGTACGGTACCTAATCCCAATCGTGCATGGCTCCATCACCTTCTAGACGCGACGCCGCCTCTATCTGAGCTTCCGGTTCGACCCCCGATCATTAAAACCAACTTACCTACTTTTATCCACCTACTTCGTCCCTACGAACGCCGCGACGACGGACACAACTACATCTTTTCGCTGTATACCTGCCACTCAAAACGACCTGTAACGCGGGAGATCTCGAATCACCGCCGTCCATTGACGTGTCATTGTATGTAAGTCATGTTCGTCCAGATCAGAAAAGCAGAAAAGCAGAAAAGCAGACAGCCTTCTTGAAGTCTGCACAGCACTTCGCCGCTTGACAGCTTCTACCAGGACATGATCATCAATCCCCAGCTACGAGGCCTTGGCTAAGATATCCTACCACAGAATTGAATCGTTTTATCCCCTCCCTTCTCGACGAGACTTCCCCAACAATGGCGGACCAGACCTCCCCTCCTCCGGCTGCGCGCGACAAACTCGACGGTTCGTGAATCCGCCCCGTCATTTGCCCGTGGCACGACAATGTTCCTGGCTAACATGGTCTCTCTCTCTACGCAACAGCGCAGGTCAAGTCGGCAGACATGGTTAGGGAAACTCCAATGTTCGAGTCGACACCGCCGACTGGGATGCTAACAGCCATCAGACCGAGGACATGCAACAGGAGGCTATCGATGTCGGTATGCGATAACGCCATGTCCGGACAGCCAATTATATATCTAACAGGCGCCAGCTCAGGAAGCGATGGGGAAGTTCACCATTGAGAAGGACATTGCCCAGCATATCAAAAAGACAGTACGATTATCCTCTTCTCACCTGGCCAAACAATCCGCGTCGGTACTAAAACGCCATCAGTTTGACGAGCGCAAGGGCCCTACGTGGCACTGTATCGTAGGAAGAAACTTCGGCAGCTTTGTGACTCACGGTATTCACTGATCCTTTATCCACACCGTATGCGGCCCGAATCCTGACGTCCCCGTTACAGAGACGAAGCACTTCATTTACTTCTACCTGGGTCACTGCGCTATCCTACTCTTCAAGACTCAGTAAACCTTCAAGGTCGTGGAATATGAACAGTGGCCCCGGTCGTTTGGGTACAATTCCTCCAATGGGTGGCATTGACGATCGATATCCGTATTGGCGCTGGCAACGGCAGGGGGGAATAACCTCGAGGGACAAATAGACATGTCCTCAAAAGATACGCGGCCGTCAGTCAGACCGGAGATATAAACCCACACATCTGGCCTACCTTGTATCAAAGATCCGTGTTGGTCTTCCGAGGCGGCATTGACTGCCGAACTACAGAAAACCTTACACGCCTGAGAATGACCATCAGCAGAACAAATATGACAAACGATTAACCTCACCCAACCTGCCTATTCGTATGAAACTCATGATTTGTGGGATGGGAACTACCGGATGGGATGAACTGGTAGATAGGGACAAGCTCTATGCATTCTTGTTGATCCTGCGCCAACGTCATTTTAACCTCTCTACCACCCTAGCTCCTGAACAAGGGACACCGCTGCTCATTGTTCTCCAAATCCGTCTCTTTCTTTCCCCTGTCTCGTTGTGTAACATGACGTCCAATTTTAGAAATTCCCCGAAATGTCTCCAGTTCAGCTGCACACAAGCTTGAATATAAGGCAGTTACAGAGGACGGCAAGGCAGGTAGCCTAGGTGCAGAGAGCGAGTCGCACGGCCTCTCTCTACCGCTTCCGCATTATCGCAGGGTTTATATAAGTTGATTAATTTGCCTTTACATCAGATCCTGCCATCAGCCTGTCACGGAAGGTCATGCACTTCAAACGTGCATTTCGGGAACTCGTAGACCTGGAAGCAAGACCAACTAGATGGTCGTTCCTGTTCTTCTTCTTCTTCTTCTATCCTGTCGTCCTTCCTGTTCTCGCCTCCCTGGCACGGCGGGTGAGGATAAACATAAGAGTAGATCAAACCCTCATTTACACCGAGGCCGTTTACACCAGGCCATTTACACCGAGGCGGCGAGGCTCCAGCGACAGAGAAGCCTGTCTCTCTGTCTCATCATCATCACACACAGCATTACTCACCGAGACCGAACCCCGGCTTATGAGGGGTATGTCTCAGATCATCAACCGTTTACCCCTTGATCGAATTGAGGATCGAACCGATCTGACCCAGCTCTGAAACAGCGTTCCTTCGATAACGGATCAAGAAAAGAACCGCCACATACATGCATACATGTATCCAATCTACTAGATATACAGCGATGATAATTCTATTGACAAAGAGCCCGTCGCCACACCCGCAGCTGCTTGCTGTATGTATGCAGGTTAGGCAGCAAATCTTCCCTTGCCTGTATTATTATCATCATTATTACATGATACACCCAACCCATAATCTTATATCCAGAGTTTCAAATACCCAGCCGTTCCCAACAAAGCTTTCGACGCTCCACCTGAGGGAGACGTGCGTGGGGGTGGCATAATATCTTACATACCAGTACCCATATAGAAATAAGCAAAGGACTTCATTCGTACTTTTATAACAGCCAACCACAACAGCCCGGAAATGTCGTCACTGCCTACACCAACCTGGTAAGTTAACTCGGCTCACTAAGTAGCCATCAACTGTCAGCACGCATGCATCCATACCATCCATACCTAGAGACACACATTAGGTAGGTACCTAAGATACCACGTCTACTTACACACTACTGCGTACACGATTGTGTGCGGCATGCCTTATGCGCCGCTGTGCTTACGCACCCGCATCATGGCGCCCGGATCCGCGCCAGTCAAAGTTGGTTGGTTGACAGAGCTGGGCCCGGGGGGCGAACAAAATACGTGGCTGACGAGCCGGGGTGTCGCGTGTTACGGCAGCAAAGAGAAAGTCATATATATACCTGAATCTACCGTATTTCGTACATGATAGGATATGTCCGGACCTGGGACAGAGGACCAGCCTTGAAGTAATCTGCCCTACTCATTTACATACATACATACTACTTACCTACTGACTGACTTGCCTCTTACCTGCTGTACGACACCTCCCTATGTAAGGTAAGTAAGCAAGCTTCGAACCTCCCCCTCCCCCTCCCCTCCCCTGTCCTGCTTTACCCCTCAGTCGACGATACAGGAGTGACATTAAGCGCAGTGAACTACCTAGCCAGTGATCGCAGTCAAGACGTTGGAGGGGGCTATCTCAATACTTACATTACTTCGGCAGCAGGTAGGCAAGTATCTAGGATAGATACTCGTAGTTAGATACTTAGACACTCTACGTATTTAACTTGAGCTCTTTAACTTTCCGAGAGCAAAAGCGGCAACCGTGCGCAGGTAAGCAGATAGATACCTTCCAAGATATGACTACCTTAACGCATGTGTTGGTATCTACTCACATAAGAGTATTTACTACCCCACGAGCCGCAAACACAAGCACACAGTTCCCCGCCAGTAGAGGTAATTCTCGGAATCACACGAACGTGGTCTCGCAAAGCCTCAAGTGACCGGTATTTCCGTGAGACAACTTATCAGAAAACAAGGTCCTTTCCCCCGCCCCGGTGCAACAAATATATCGCAACATGGGATGGGATGAGGAATCACGGGGCCGTCAGTTCCCGTTCACTAGAGACCTACATAGCGCATGTATGGGTGGGTGTGTGTATGTGTGTGTGTGTATATCTGTCTACCCGCGTGCTTACGCATCAGCGTAGTCCGAACCATACCCGAACGCTGGACGGCGTCGTTGACGAGGTGGTATGGTATGGTAGGTATGGTGTGACGACGACGACGACAACGACAACGGTTCTGAAGCGTTGTTCGCAGACTACTCACTCACCATCCCACCACAGCGCCCACGTGTACGTCTGCGGTAGCGCAGTCTGTCTGTACCTCGAACAGGTGCTCTGCTCCCATTGTGGAACTGCGTCGAGGATCCAGACTCGAGATCAATCTTGCTCGTTCCTGGCTTCGCATTCGACGATATGATAAACTATAAAAGACAAGTTCGCGGAATGGCGGAGATATCTCTTACAGCTCTACATACCTACCTACTTCCATTGATGACATAGTGGTAATACACGCAACCAACAACCAGCCAGCGATCCATGGTTCCGGTGGCGGGTTGTTGTTGCGAGCTTCGGTTGGGCGTGCGTTAGTTGCATCTATCACATCTATCCATCAACCAATCAATCAATTCGTTTAAGTCCTTTTTTTTTCTCTTACCCTCTCCTTTTTGAATTGTTTTCTTTTCTTGTCCCCTGCTCGCATACATATCTGCGCCCTCCATGACCTCTTGTTGCTGCTTCTACTATATACCGTGTGGTGCGTGTTTACCACGTTTTGTTTTGTCTGCTATCAAGCTGTCTGTCATAAGGTATCCGTAGCACCCAATGTGATGTGATACCTTGCTGATATACCCACATCACGATATATGGAAACCGGCAAGCCACGAATTGCGTCGGGTAGGTGCATGGATTATATAGCGCATGCCAACTACATGGGTAGCATCTAGATAGTGCAACTGTGCAGCAAATACTTAAGCGAGTTGGCAAGCATACCTACAGAGTACTTCATATAAGTAGATAATCTACCTAGAGCATGTAACAGTAACAGTAACAGTATTGGCATCTTATGTAGTCACTTACCTCCAGGTGAGCGGGCATCCGTTACCTACCTCTTCTTACCTAACTTACTTACCCACCCGACACCACCTATATCAGCCTGTTACCAGATATTTGCTTGAGTACCAGATATCACCCACACCATGTAATTAAGTAGTCTCTTTACCTAAGTAGTTCATGGCAAAAAGAACTCAGCGTTCCGGCAGTTTGGACATGACAGCACGTCGACATTGTCATTAGCGGATACCTTACTTCGTGTTAAGTCAAGCCCGCAGTTAGGACTAATTATTCGATACATAACACGCTTCGGCCCGTCTACCAATCCACCTATCTACTCTCTAGGTTAGGCATTTTTATCTACCTGTGGAATCAAACGTGCATGCGGTGAATGCTTTTAGCCGCAACGTTTCTATTTCCATACTACTAGCCGCATATACCTACCTAACTTTATCGATCTCATTTAGGACCTAGATATTCCATCCAAACATAACCTACACAACAGAGAGAGAGAGAGAGACGCACGCACACACCACGCACACACACGGTAGGAATTATATTACCGCAGCTTGTATGCGAGTAGGTGGCCGGCATACATGACGTAATTCGGTACTTGTGGTTGGAAACGTCGAACACCACCGCCAAGTAAATACCAAGAAACCATACACGTGAGAGGCGATCGGTTGACTCCTCCAGTCATACCCCGTACATAACTTACACGTGGTGGTAATTGCCTACCTATCTGTCTACTTACCTATGCCTAGCTAGTGAGTATATCCCATCATCCTAGTACGCGTTCCCGAGGCCTAATAGATAAGTGATACCGATTTGAACGAGTTGCTGAGATAGGCTAGGTGTAGTAATTGTTCAACTAAATTAACCTGGGTTAAACTTACAGAACCATCTGCCTACATGTACTTAGTTATATAATCCATCTCCCTACCTCGGCAACATAACATAAATACGCACATGGGAGTACCTACCCACAGGCATCACCGCTACGTCTACCTAGGTAGGTATGTAAGCATCTTCTTCGTCCCCTGCCTCATATCCATTATATTATAAAGCATCCCCGTGTCCGTAAGAGCCGGTCGGCGGGCGGCCTGGTCACTCTCCGAGTGAAAAGCGTTCTAAACTAACCTACATAAAGAATTAAGATATAGAGATATTCCACCTCTCTAATGCCCACTACACTGACTAACTTACGTACATGCGGTACGCGAGAAGCTCCGATATCCCGTTCTACGCTATCCGCATGTGTTCGTCCCCACCCGTTCTAGCGATTCGACGGACCGCCCGGTTCGGTGAAACGTGACCAAGGTAACTGATTGGGTTTTTCCTCTCTCTCCCTCTCCCTCTCCCTCTCTCTAATTTCGAAGAAATTCAAGCTTGAATGTCGGTATAAACGTCGCCGTGGCATCCTCTGTGTAAGTAAGGTAGGTAGCTAATTGGCGACACATGACCACATCTGTTAATCTCTTAGGTAAGTACATTATGTAGGTATATAAATGAGGCAGTTGAGCAGCGTTAGCTTTGTTTGAGCCCAGCCACACTCTAAACATGAAGTGAGCACAACGCCTGTCTGTCAGTCATAAGGTGCCAAGCTTCAGGTGGTTCTCTGTAGGCATCCGTGTTGTACAGTACGTAAGTACCGTTCAGGCGCGTACAGTGTATGAGGACCCTATATCTTCTCGTCCTGGGTTCAAAGATAGAACACCTCCTGCGAGAAGCACAGAGAATACGTTTATCTACTTGAAAGCCTGATAAATAAGGCATGCTCGGCCTGTTTTGTCATTCGCCGTCCGGCTGACATTAGCTAACCTTACCTGGTACGTATATAGTGTGAGGCGTCTCTATGCCCGATTTCTAAGACCTGCCAACTTCGAATGTGGACTAGTTCGTTGGCCAGAACCTGGTCTACCTCAATTCTTGCATCTGGGGAGAGCGGAATGCCAACCCAAAGGCGGGGAAGTTGCTCGTTTCGTACTTCGTAATGTAGGCCTACCCATTAGACATCAACTCGGTAGGTGAGATGTAGGTAAGTATACTACTACCAGCTGAGGAGGTTGTGCACTGCACGCCAGAAGAACAAGGGGGGAACACGCATGTGGCTGGCTGTCTGGATATAGCTAACGTAGACAGGAGCTTAAATAAACAGGCGTGAGAGGGACTAGTTGATCGATGGTACCGTAGTTGTACTTACCTAGTTTAGGTAGAGTAGTCTGCTAGTGGAGAAGAAAATACCTTGCGGAGATCATCAACAACGAATGGGCGATCTGCAACCGCGGTGCCTTGCTTACTCGTTCGGAGGAACGGTGCATGTCTTGGGTGGGAACGTGGGAACGGAGCCGAACAAGCGAAAGTCTTGTAGTGTAGGGGGTTCCAGAGAAGTGCACACCTTCTCTACGATACCTATCATTGATCAATGAGCACCTTATCTGAATGGTGTTGCATCCGATTGCTTTTGATGTGAAGATACTGATAGCCCACGGGTTTGGCTGGCTGGCTGGATCAGAAGACGGCCAACATGCTGGAAGAGCAGGGGATGAGAAAGAGATATCTATGCTGTAACGTTGATAACACACGTAAGAATTCCCCCGCTTGGCTTCGAGGGTGGCTCCCCCCGCGGGCTCGCACTGCACACTTGCGCGGTGATATCAGTAGACAGCCACAAGCGAAGGCGAGTTGGGCCGTCGGATAGAGACAGGCCACATTCCCCAGAAAACTTATTGTATATGTTGTGCGCAGACGCTATATTAACTTGGCTGCACGAACAAATGACGGCGACGCTCTCGTTGGCTAAAATGACGGTGCTATTCGCGGGGAAAGGGAACGTTAATATATATATACCTTATATCGAGGTAGGTAGATCCAGGTGATTGAAGGTGTAGATAGATGGGTGGGTGAACCGTCCCGTCCCTACCCGTCTCAAGTGCGAACACTAGATAGGCATGGTCCACCCCTCTCCTCTCCCCTTGCCACTCGATACCAGCAGATCTCCATCGCTACTCTATCTCTAGCCGCCTACCTCTACCTACATCTGTTCAACTGCTTGGTCCCCTTTGGGAACATGGCAGTTCGGGCGAACTATCCCGAGAGCCCGGCGTGCGGGCGGGCGCCGCGAAGTTGTGACGAACCGACATCACTAACACTGGTGCACAGCATGTCTGTGGTAACAGTGGCTCTTTGCTGTACGGCCGGAATCTCGTCACGCGTATTTCTGAGCGATCAGAGACAGGAGTCACTGGGTAGCGAATACCTGCTTCAAGTTGCTTCAGAACGAGAGACGGATGACTAAGTAATCATCCCCCGTCTCACACCGGAAGTCGGCCGGATTAAGATGTAGCCAGTGAGGACTCTCGAATAGAATTACAAAGAAGGCGTGCTTGCTTGCTACGACACGACAATCGTAATCCGTATTAGCTGATAATCCGGTTTGCGTGCGTGTGAGATGGTACTAATTGAGAATCAGGCATGCGATGGCTTGCATCCACAAGGACGAAGAACTTGAAAAGTCATGCCACATTCTCTTGATGGCTTCCCTCATGTAACATAAATGTAGATACCTACTATGGTACCTAGGTGATGAGCGAATTGCTCACCAGAGCATCTTGTACCTACCAATTCCATTCGATCGCATCTTGAGCTGCAGGTGCTTCGTTAGCGGCTCGAATAGTTATGGAGAAAATGGCCGGCCGGCCGAGCTGGTAAAGACGCAGAGCACACTCTTGCTGACGAGGAGGTTTCGTCTTTGGAAACTTCAAGATTCCAATTGTTTGCTAGAGCAGTCACAAGCGAAATTGTTTGATTCAAGAGGCGTGATGGTGCCCATTAAGGGGAGGCGACAAATCAATGAATGTCATTGTCAACGAGACGGACCTATGTTGTTGATTGTTGATGGAGTTCAGCTCTCCATCCGGCCAGTCCTCAACTGATCGGCGATGGGGTAGGTATCTGAGGTATGAAAGTAGACTGGGATACAGTGCAGGTACAAGATATGAGATACGAGCACTGTATTACGATACCTGGTCACAAGTAGGTATTGTTTGCTGTCACGGCGCGTTACCCGCTCTGTAAGGAGAAAGCTTGCACGTCTGTGTAGGTGCTGGCAGCCAGCGGCGGCAATCCCTACCTCGGGCTTGGACAGAGAACAGGCACCTACCTAGGTACCTAGGGTGTATGGATGTCTTACAGGTGTCTCATAAGCGGCTGTGCCCCTCGTTCTGGTGCCTGAAAGCTCGCCTTGCCCAGTTGGTCACTTCAGCCGTCAACGCGGCGCTCTGCACCAGCGAACTGAATATTGCTTCAAGTTTGCTCTTCAAAGGGCAGCGTGATGGACGTCTTCATAGTTGAAAGTTGCAGCATCGTTGATAATCGTCTTGCCCTCCAGAAGCAACTTCCTACCCATCTTACAAAGTAATACGCGTACGCTCCCACCTTATGCAGCTTTGCAGCTACCTAGGTACCTACCTACCTACACACTTAAAGCTCACCACTTAAGTACCGTACTCGTATGTCAATTCTTCAACACGACAGCGCAATTCTTAGATACCTTGGGTATCTACACATTATAGGTGGTGGCCAATTGGTATTGTACCTATTTTACGGGCAGACCGAGAGAAGCCTCTCGCTTGTTACATAATGCTTGTTTAGTTTGGGACAGCTCATCCATCCATGATTACGTGCAGCCCAAGTTAGGCCTCGTCTTTTGGTAAGCTTCAGCCACCCTGCGCGTTGGGTGGTCAGTACAGCTGTACAAGACCATATGCAGCTACCTATGAAGAAATGTCGCAGTCAGATCTGGGACCTACAGTAATTAGTGTCTTTGAATCCTCGTGAAGAGAGAGGTGCCCGGATTGGGTACCAGCAGCCGGTAACCATGAGGCCCCAAGAGGCCCCAAGAGGCCCAAGAGGCCCAGTCGGAGGGTCTCTACGTGCATTAAACCCAGGTTATTCGCTGCATGGTCAGCAGCGACCGACGCCCGCCCCCGTTCGTCTACACTATTCGCTGGGCTGACTGAGCGAGCACGTTCAGAGCATGCGAAAAGCCTGCAGCAAAGGGGCAAGGGCAACATACGGAGTTATCAATTTCCCTCCTGGGATGTGTACGAAGTACCTCCGGGCAAATTACCAGCATTTTCAACTCCTTCGTCTTCCGTCTCAGTGCCTACCTACAGTACACTACTACTGCATGGTACCACCTAGTTCCACGCAAGCATCGTGTAATTCGGAGTGAAGACGATTGGAAAAGATCCTACTTACCCGACCTCGGGTTAGCTTGGGAGGGAGATAGTACACTACGACACTTTTTCTTACGAATATATATCTAGGTATAGCCTATCGGTATTGCCCCGTAGGTACGGAGTATAGGCACAACGTACTACATGGTAGGTAGTGTATTCGGCCAAGTCCCATGCTATATTTGGACAAGTACACTATCGTGTGCTACAGCAACCGTATAGGCTTGTTCCCTGCTTGGTGATCATTTTTGATGGGACTCGACCTAACCCGAGTCGGTCGTGTGCCAAGGTAGTTTCTGGATTTGCCTTCACTTCTCAAACATATAAATACCCAGGCAATATCTCCTTGCTTCACCCCTATGATTTACAATAGATTCAGTACTTACGAAGTAAGTGCCTATATGATTCATTTACGTCTTTTGAGCGAACTAATATAAATTTTTCTTGTCTTCCTCGTCTCCCTGGAATTTGAACTCGCTTCTTCGTAGCTCGAGTCCCTGACTGAGAAGTACGCCATACATTGTTCAACTATTTACGGACTACGAATACCTAGACCCATTATACTTACTTCGTCCCTGCTCCTTTCCTTCTTACCGACGATTCCTTACCTGTGCACTATCAACTACTTGAGGTACTACACCTCTGGGTCACATGCTTAGTATTGCCTAGCATAGACATGTAGGCGATTACGGACGGAGCCGGAGACTCACCGAATCATTTTTAGGCCTCTGTTTCTCTGTTTTGGTCAGGAAATAGTGCAGCTGTGTTGCATGAAGCGAGCTACCTCACTCACTGCCCTCAGCGCCCGGCCTCATGACTATATGGACACCATATAAGGGCGGTCCCACAATGTAGCCTCTTGAAGGCATTGTCGGGCTGGTATTGCTCATGGGCAGTGCCGTCTGCCTACTTCTTACCTAGGTAGATTGTTTGGGCAGTGCGTACAAAGTATAGTACCTAACCTATATGTAGTATACAATCCCTAATCCCTACTTACATAGTGTTTTCGACATACTGTAAGCACAACACGACACGAAGGATACATGTACCACCTCCCCTGCAATGATGTAAACAAATATGTGTACTATCCTCGACCGTCCCTTGCCTCGAAAATGCCTTCCACCACAGCACGAACAGGGCGAATTGGGGGCATTTTCGGTTTCAATTTCAGAGAAATGAAACTCCCATTTCTTCTCCCGCTTTTTCCCTCTGCCCACATTAACCACCACCCGATGATTGTGAAGTTTATGAATTTGTGACCAGCCCCGGCGCCCGTACCTTATTCAGAAGATACCCACATACTATCTTGAGGGATACCTAGGTAAGTAACTAAGGCAAGTCGGTAAGCTATTGGCATGTACCTATAAGGATTACACCTGGACTAGATTCGTACTACTAATTACCTAGTACAGATAGTCTGCGTATTAGTTCGCTCGAGATACCCATAATCCGCCCATAATCAGCCCTCCCTTACATGCCCGTTACCGCTATCTACCTACAAGTACGTTAGGCACGTAAGGTAATAGGCCGGAAACACGCCTGTGGGTTTCTACGGTTATGGCTTGTTACTGGGCAGGCAGGTAGGTAGGTCGCTTAAT
The DNA here is from genome assembly GCA_022578495.1 of Nemania sp. NC0429. NCBI lineage: Eukaryota > Fungi > Ascomycota > Sordariomycetes > Xylariales > Xylariaceae > Nemania > Nemania sp. NC0429. Next base: position 844,153 of record MU392155.1, on the reverse strand, counting down.
GTTGTTGTCCCCGTTATCCCCGTTGTCTTCATTGTTTGTCGCTCTCGCAGATCATGTACTGTATTGAATTTGGATATGAGAGATGGGAAAGAGAAATAACCTGTGATTACAGTACCACTGACTGGGTATGTAGATAGGTACTTAGGTAATTCGCAACTGTGATTCATTGTCAAATAGTGTATGCTGCGTCCCAAGAGCAGGGTAGAGAAGCCATTGGCCCCGTAAGATGGAAGACATGCTGCCCGGACATAAGTACCTCTTCTATTACCTCTTCACACCGCGTAGGTACACTTTGCAGTACTAGGTAAGAAGTAGTGCAACAGGATTGTTACACGCGTGTTTCTCGTACAGTGCCAACCATCCATGTGATTGTGAGGCGAATGGGCGGAAAGGTTGGGTGGGGCTCCACTGCTGCGCGAAACACCCTTAGCTCGGCGGGTGAACTAAAAAGGACCTGTGGAAGTACGTACATATGGTACGTGTGGTGATACGGGGGTACCATACCTACGGTGGAACAACAGTGGGCAAGTACCCACCGCACGTACCAACATACAATGTACGTACGAAGTACCTACCTACATTGTATGGCACTATTAGGTACCTTTGGCGAGCTTAGGTACAGTAGGTACCAGGAGTAGGTACTTCCGCCCACGCCTCACAGGCCTCTGCTGCGCTGGTACTTGCTCCACCTCCAATCCTCCCTCTCCGTCCTGGACCCACCCATCCATCCATCCACATCCAACTCGCCCATCTTCCATCCTCCTTCAGTGTACACTGCCGACCCTACCTATCCAACTACACCATCCACCTCTCTTCTCCTCTCTCTCGTTGAGCATTGTGTGCTTTGACTTTGTTTTCTTTCTCGCCCTTTGATCAGGGATCGGAACGGCCAGACTGTTCGTTGCGGCCCTGTCTTGTCGGCTTTCTCAGCTCGCCATTGTCGTCTTGTTTCCTTGTGCTGTCGGGAGTCTTCTCCATATAGCTAAGCCCTCTGAGGCCGACGCACGCTTTGTCCCTGTCCCTGTCCCCGTCCTCGCTTGCCCGCTCTCTCTGTACATTGCAGATATCTCTACCTCCTCTCGGGGCCCCTTGCTCCCTAGCCTCGACCTTCCTTCCCAACGAGCTCGACACAACCGACTGCACTGACGAGAAGGCAACCCACCCCATATAATGCAGCTGCATGAGAAGCCTACTATTCTATTGTTGGACTTCTGATAGTCTGGCCGGCTGCAGAGCCCGGATTGCGGGTGCTTTGCAAGCTTCCTAGCGCATTCCCATACATTCTGCAGTCTATCGAGCTTCGAGTTCATATTCAGGTACTGAGCGAATTCAACGACCCGAGTTACCAGCCATGGCGGCTCTCAGGATCCCTGGTGCGGGCCTGCAGTTGGAGAGCGCCCCGGGCGCGGGGGGCTCTCTGCCCATGCAGGCCTTCGGCATCATGTTGAACGACAGCATGATTGAGGATATGATCAAAAGTGTTCAGGGTGGACAGCAGGTCGAACTGACTCTGGGAACCACTCCAGTAAGTTTGTTTTTATCTTGGCATTTTCTACAGTCACCCAATCTCCCCATTTGGTAATGCAACAAGTTTATTGTATATCGCCCAACTAACCATCTCATAACAGACGTTTCACTATGGATCGCGAGAGGAACCAGTTTCAGTCGTCCCAGAGTCCTTCGGTTACGAGTTGTATGTGACAGATCTTACGAATTCGGCAAACAAGACCCAGCGACTACCACAACCCACCATGTCCATTCTGAAGAAACCACCGGCGTCCCTTGGCGCGAAGAAGGTGACCAAAGTGACGGCGAAGCATGCCAGCCGTGCTTCGTCATCTGGGGTTGACTCAGACGCGGATGCTCGTGCTGGCCGATATGCTCAGAAGAGCGACAAGGGGTACGGTGACTCCGGCCGTGTCTCATTCCAAAAGCTAACGAAAAACAGGCCGAAACCTGTCAATGGTGGTCCCAAGGGTGTAAAACTTCTCGCAACGGGTAAATCCGCGATAGCGAGCGTTTTTGCGAGTACGACAACCCGATCATTACCTTCGAGTCCCGCCCTCAACGGTGTGGCGTCGCCGAACCCGGGCTTTTCCGCTTCACAGCAAGTGTTGGAGAAAAACAAGGGACAAAGATCTGCCTTGGTCCACGAGCTGGCTGTGAGAGACCAGCCATTACAACGTCTGAAAGATGTCTGGACCGGTACGGATTCCGATCTCACACAAACCGTTGAGAAAGTGGCGGATTTCGACAAGTCTACAGAAAAATGGAGCTTGAAGAAGAGATACTGGAAAGAACTGGATGTCTGGAATTATGACTACAGCGGCCCTGACGATCGCAAATCAGCTATCGACAATGCTATCAAAGTATATGACAAGCAGAGAGTAGTGTTATCAGACCCTGTGTGGGACAGGTTGCTTCCGAAAGAGGACAGGAATAAGAACATCGTGCTCAGCAAGCTACAAGCCACAATAGCCAAGCAGGGCACGAACATTCCGGCGCCCAAGCTCTCAGTTCAAAAAGCCGAGGAAGGGAACAAGAGTGACATGGACTCTTCAAAAGCAAAAGGCGAAGCCATGTCCAGGTCAAATTCTCAGCCAACCACTAGCAAGCCGAAGAAGATCAGTGAACGAGAGGCTCAGACGAAGCGTCTGCTATCGAATAATACGAAGAAACCTGCCCCGAAAAAGCCAGCCGCTAAGGCGAAGGCCAGCGAGGAAAAGGGGAAGAAGATTCTTTCTGAGGAGTTTGTATACGACTCAGATACCAGCGAAGAGGCAATCCCTCCATCGCAGAATACCAACGCTGCTTCGAACCCGAAGCCGCCTCAGAAGCAGGCTGAGAAACCAGCTGAGAAACCAGCTAAGAAGCCTATAAGCAGAGTAAGCGAGAAGCCGAAGGAACCACCCCCTCCTTCCGCTGCCGTCAAACCGAAACCCAAGCCTCTCGTTCGAGCTCCCCGCGCACCTATAAAGGCGCTGGGAGCAGCAAACAAATCACCGCAGAAGCGTCCTCGGGAAGATGAGGATGGGAGTTCTAGCTCTGGTGCTCCCTTGAGCAAGCGTACTAAATCAAAGGAGACGCCGAAACCCCCCGCAGAGCCCAAGGCAACAAAACATCGAACGTCAGATGCGAGCCAGAACTCACGGGGGACTAACGGTACAGTATCTTCGAGCTTCACGATGAAAAGCAAGAATACATCGCCAACGAAGTCCTCGCCCCTCGTTACGTCGCCACCAACCAATGCCTCCGATATTGATGAGCGCCCTTCAAGTCAGCGACCGCGAGTACCGTCTCATCAGCCCTCACAACAGCAACAGAGAAATGTTGCACGGGATCGGGAGCGCGGACGTGATCCTAGTCCGGCGCCGGGCGCCACGAAGAACATTTCGTCTACTGCCGTAACCAGCAAGAAGCGAAAGGAGCGAGAACCTGTGGATGAGTCGCCTGACACGACACCGACCCCGCCGACCAAAAAGTCCCGTCTCTCTGAGGACATCATCGAGCAGGCTCATGCATTTACCGAATACTATAAGACATACAAGACTCTTCATAGCGAGATGGTTTCATTGAAAGATCCCCCTGAGGACAAGCTGAATAAATTGATTACCATGCATGACAGGCTCAAGAATATGAAACGACAGATTCAGCGAGCTGTTGCATCTGCAGCCGCTAAATCCGGGTCGTAGCCAGGCGGCTCTCTAACCCAATCGGACTATTCCACACGGACATCTGGGTTGCCATGATTCGAGCTCTTTGTCCCGGCTCTCCAGTGGATTTCGACGATAGAGTGCAACCAATGTACGAGGCCGAGAGAGAGGCATTGGATTGCAGGAAGTAGAGAGGTTCTAGGATGAGAGTATGCAAAAAGCCCCGCATATGATACAGCGGGATTTCCGATCATGATTACATATGGCCTCGGAACAGGAGTTTGGCACCTCGACATTTGCCTTAGCCTACAGCTAGTTCGTTGGAACTAGCAGGCTGGATTATTTTTCGCATCTATTACATTCACAGCGTTCAGCACACATGGAATGGGAATGAGGGCTCAGAAAAGGCAGGAATGCCCATGGTTAGACGCCTGCGTTTCACTTCCCGGCGATGATTTGGCCATAGGCAAGGCGGTAAACCGGAGCATTGTCACAGACAGGCGCACGAGACTCGGGTTTTGTAAAGGGAACATAGACAGGATAACATTTTGTCTGTCACGACATGGATACCAAAAGCGGACATAGCAGGCGGCTGTGTATTGACTTGGGGGTTTTTATGTATACCATGAAATTTTATGTATACCATGACAGCACCTACTTACTGTACTACTTGCCTGGCGAATGTAGTTTCAGATAGGGTAGGTGCGAATACACTCTGAGGTCGACTCAGTAATTCAAACAAATTAGATTATTAATTTTCGGTGACTGACTTGTTCCTTACCGATACGAATGTCCTCTCTTTCGTTGAAAGGGTATGATTGAACCATCTACCTGACGAGAGAACGAGCGAAATAAACGCCTACCAAAACTGAGCGAATGCGAGGTTGACCAATGTGATGTTGTTTAGCCCCCTACTTCATACGCACGTACGCACGTACGTACTGGCCCAGTCATTCCCGCCTCGCCTTTGCATACCTTATGGTAATCATGTCTCCCTTTTCTCGAATAGTAAGTTAGGTTAGGTACTCAGTGTAGATATATAGTTTGGATATGTCTATCTATTTAAGGTATCTATCTCAATAGGCACTACCGCGAATCTTTTCTTGTCCATTTAAAGCGAGACTGAAGCAATTGTAGATGAAATAATTAGTTCAGTTTTTAGTTGGTTCTGTTTAGCCTCACCTTTTTTGTCTTTGATGCTACTCAGGTAGGGAGGGAGTTATGAAACTACCTACGTAGATATGAGACTTACATACCTCTTAAGGTATGTTTTAGATGAGTTGACTGATATAGATACCGTAAAAGGGTGAGGCTGGGCGACATAGGCGGTACCTAACCTAAGTACTCACTTTAAGCCCTTACTTTATCTCATCCATGTGAGACAGACGTGCAGTAAGGCGAGCGGGTAGGCGGACGTCGGATACACGGCCGAGTCGTCTGTCGTATTATATTTGGCTGTGTAATGACTTGTGTACATACTTGAGGTAGATATTTAGGACAGACAGCAGGCAGATGACAGACGGACAGATTGACAGACAGACAGATTGGCGCATACGTAGCATTCATTACCCGGCGACATAACGGAATAGGCAAAAGTTACAAGGAAAATGCATCTTTTTAAAAAAAAAAGGGGTACAGTAGATCCGTGGTAGTAGGTAGGCGAGTCGACAGTTAGATTTTATATACCTTATAGTATACTCTAGCCAGCTAGCTACTAGATAATAGCTGAGAGGAGAGTGAGTTGCCCTCACCTGGGTACCCAAGTGTAAGGAGGTAGTAAAAGCAGGCAAGTAGACAGGCAAGCTATTGCCGTTTTCTCAACAGCGACAGCGACAAGGTATCGAGCCAGCCGACTGAACTTCTTGGGACCCATTAAGATCGTTCCTGTACTACCTATTTGCCTGCTTATCACCAGACGAGACATGCATGTACGTGCGCGTTATGTACGTGCGTACGTACGAACGAACGTACGTATCCGTGTGTGTCTAAGTAAGTACGCATGCATGTATTTTAGATAGGCGGATGTAGAGCTCGTTCTATCACGCGATAGCCTACCTAAGTAGGTACCTAAGTCAGTAAGTAACTACGCGGACACGCAACAGTCAGAGGGAAGGGTTAAGATGAAGTCTAAAACAAAAACAATATCTAAAAAGACCCCATGATTGTCGGTCTTTACATGACACTGAGGTGAGGAAAAGGGGGGGAGGACGAGAAGGTCTCATGACACAGTCGCGGCGAGCGAACCAGTAAAGTCAGAAAATCAGCAAGTTAGCAAGTCAGAAGGCTTTCTATTGCCGTTCCGCCCCTCCTAGCGTTACAACGATGCGCGGCGACAAGACGCCAGCTGTGCGTGGTGTGTTATGTTGTGTTCTGTCAGAGAGTGTGCGTGAGAGAGCAGAGCAAGTAAGTCAGGCCGGGACATCATCCGAGCGATCAGCCCAGCGGAGCGAAACCGAGGGGAAACGAAACGGCCACCACGTCAGTTCGCCCATGAGGGGGGGGGGAGGGGGGGCCTTGGTGACACCGGCTGCGTCCTCTCCTTCCCTCCCCGCGGTTTGTGGCACAAGCCACAGCATGCATGTGGCATTTTTGATGGAACCTCACGGATACCCATGTGAAAGCAAAGCAGGGCGAAGAAGAAATAGGGGTTATCCTACCTTGGAACGGCGTTCAGAGAGCGCTTTGGTGAGATGTGTCATATCATGCCACCGTGCCATGTCATGTCATGGCTTGGGGAAAAGCAATCCGAGATAGATAACCTCTGGGTACGCAAGAATATGCGTAGAAAGATTACTAGCCAGTCAACTGCCTGCCTACCTACCTACATACTTAGTTAGCTATATAAATATGTGTGGATGTATGTATGTACACGGCCGGCGACTCCTGAGCCCAAATGCAACGATGAATAGAGGTGACGAGTTTAGAATGATATCTGTACAACATAAAGTACATACATCTTCCATGCCGGGTTATCATGAGCCCATACAAGCGAGCCTATCTTAAGTATTGGCATGATAGTAAAAGGCAGGAGCTCGAGAACGCAAAGTGGAGGGACGAGTCTCGCACGAGGACTAACTGACGCGGAACGGGACGCGATGAGGTCGAGTCCAGAAGCCGGCGAGCTCTATCAATAGACACAAGTTATTATATCATACACTGCTCCAGAGCCTATAGCACCTCTTCGACAACCAGCTTCGTTCCTTTTCGTAGTATCCCGCATCGCATCTCAAGAGGAAAATTAGATAGCACGGTACGAACCTCCAATACTTTTTTGGTGGGTAGGGATAGAAGTGAGATATATCAAAAGTAAGAATGCCTGTGAGGAAAACCCCATGCCGTCCACCCCCTTAGGCCCCTATCCTCCGGGTGCTGGTGTAACATTTGGTCTCAATCAAGCCTTACTTAGATGACCACCAGATGATGAATGAGCGAGGCCTCAATAATGAGAGTCAGGAATATCGCATGAGATCCAATCAGGTCGCAGGCTTTAGGTATTCATTGTGATCAATATATGTTCCTAACCTAGGTTGCTATGTCGCAGCCCTACAGCTGTAATTATTACGCATGGAATTACCTATCTACCTAGGTAAACACATCTCAAGATGCAATAGATAGACAGTTCGCCAAAGAGTAAGAGGGCAGTAATAGGCAAGGAAGTATCTATCCCCTCTTAGCCGCAAAGTTTCTAGGTTAGCTAAAGGTATCGACATATGTTGTTATGACCATCTGCTGCTAAGACGCAGATGCATGTATGTGCGTGTATAATCCTATGTGCCTCTTCGAACCACAGACAAAGAGAAAGGAAGAGAAGTGCAAACACCATGACCAGCAAAGACTTGGTTCGCTCGTTGGCAATAGAACAAAGAACACGAGAATCCTAAGTACTTAGTAATTTGTATTATTTGCTTTTGAAACGGGAAACATAGCGACCACTACTACATGTTAGTAGGCATTGACAAATCGAAGCCGAGCAACACTCGTTGCCTATTCAACTACATGCCATAGCGAGCTTGCGCAAGAAGCTGTTTTTGTATGTATAGTTGGTTGCGATAATATGCTTGTGTAGTAGTAGATGAGCTCAAACATACGTACATACAAGGGCACAATCGCGCCCACAGTATTAGCATCAAACCTCTCTAAACATGAGTGAGTTAATAAATTGAAAGGCAGCGAAGGGCAGAAGACAGCCTCTTCTCAACGACCTAGGGATCAGAAAGTCATACGAGTCAAAAAAGAACACAGTACATGACAGGGTTCGCCATCGCCGTCTCGACATCCTTGCCAGTTACCCAAGATACCATCATCGCTAATTATCCTTTCCCTACTCCGTGCAGAGCCAGCCCTTGTAGCCGTGCCAAAATATGCATGCCCGTCAGTTCTTTATCCATCCCTGGGCCCAGACCTCAAAGAAATATGAGGTTCCCGCCAGACGAAGCAGACAACCCCCCTCGGAAGCTACAGTATACGACTCGCATCGTCCGACAAGGCGAGCCCCGCCTGTCCCGGCCGTGACACAAATGATGGCGGAGACGAAGGTCTCTCTCGCGGCAGACCAGCTGGGCGAGCAGGTCAAAGAGAGCTTGAGACTCTGGGGCGAGTTTCAGGACGAGTATTCCACAGAGGTGCACAGTATCAAGCCCTACGTTGGAACCAGTGTACTGCGCCAAATATGGCGACAGAAGATTAAATTCCACAACAAGCACAAGTATGGGGGCGATGACCAGTTCTCTATTCAAAATGCCAAGCTGGAGAGTTGTTTAAATCAGATCGACGAAGCTATACGGCTCTTGGAAGAGGTTCGATCATCCGGCCGCAACCATGATTACGATTCTCGACAGCGCCATTTAGCGAAAATGCAAGGTATTGGCAACTTGGTTGTTGGTCTGAGCAAAAAGTCTCTCGTAGACGCTGTCGCCTGCGAAGATCTTCTCGGGGAACTAGAGGAGCTGGAAAAGCTTATCGGGTCCGGAAACTCAACCGCCAGCTCGTTGCATCGCACCGACAAGCGTCAATCGCAGAACTCAACAGAAGCGAAAGCAGTAGAGACTGAGGGAACAAACTTAGATGAAGTTGAAAATAGAAGCACACGCGAGCCAAGGAAGCAGAATTCCAATGACTTGGACAACGACCCGAACAACGACCTGGAAAACGACCATGAGGATTATAACAATACGACCCGTGGCCCGTGCGAGGATGACTAGGACATGAGTCGAGGAACGCATCGACCCCAAGGATGAAGGAAGAGAACCAGGCTGTTGAGCTTGTGGGCGACACAGGTTGAAGGATTTTGGCAGAAACTGCTCATCCAGGGCACTATGGACATGGACTGGTGGGCGAACGACATGGACTAGATGAATACGGGGTACTCATTCTTGTTAGTAGTATCCTCAACCTAGTTGATCGAAATCGGGCTTTATCACATAACGTACCTGAAGAGAAAAAAAGGTGAAGCATCGTCCCCATCAGAGTGATCGGAATTGAATTCTCTGCCAAAAAAAAAAGGCAAGAGGCTGTGTATTGCACTGAAGTGATTCGCACAAGCTTCATGACGACTCTCCCATAGGTGAAAAAAAGACCAAGCCCCCGAACCGCGTTCGTCTCCTTTCGGATACGCACGCGGTAAAGGGGAAAGGCCCCCCCTCCCTGCGTTTCTGATGCCAATCATACGCGCGAATGTGTTTCACGCGAGGCCCTCACGGGCAGACCTGTGGGAATCCCCCGGGTAGGAGGGCACAGGTTGAAGGGTTGAAGCGTACTCCGAATTTCTCACGGGCGGGGAAATACAGCTCGTCGCTCCGGAGAGCGCCGAGGCTGATGAACCGCTGCGACGAGGCGCAGCTGTTCTGTGTGAAGCCCGGAAACACAGCCTTGATGAGGACGATGCTTGAGGGAAGAAAGAGAGAGGAGAGGAAGGAGGAAAGTCGCTGAGACGTTAAATATCGAGTCATAGTGGGGGGATGGGAGCTCTAGTTTATCGATAAGAAAATAGGTGCGGAAGCTACGAAATACCTAGGTACGTACCTAGGTGTGGAGAAGTGTGGCGTGAGCTACCCCTGGCTAGTGTGGCGCTGATACATTCCGTTGCGCTTCGGTACCTAAGTACCTATAGGTACCTTACAGGTAGTAGGTACCTTATCTCATTTATCTCGAAATATGGGTCTAGATGTGGAATTTTATTCCATTTTACAGCATCTTTCTTCGTCGTGACTTAGAAAGGGGGGGGAGAAGGGGTAGACAGGAAGTCAGATCAAGGTAGAAAGAAGCAACTTCATTATCAAATACCTAACATGTTTCGCCTTCGGTGACTTAGTAGAAATTTACCTACCTAAGCCTCTCTTTTCTTTTCTTTTCTTTTCGGCGTAGATGAATAAATAAGTGAAGTGAGTAAGAAGCCATGACCAAAACATACCGGGACGTTGGTCCGGAGGACTTCCCCCAGATATGGCAGAGGCCGTCCTTCGAAGACTTGCTAGTCTGCCTCACGGAGCTCCACGCCGACGCCGAGCCCCCGATCTGGGATCCGGCGGCGTCCAAGAAGGCCCCGCGAGAGGGCCGGAGCCGCGGCGAGAATACGGCTCGCTCTCGTCGTGACGTGATGTCCTATCTCGGCAGCATCGTCAGCAGCGCTCTGCAGTGGCTGGCGGACGACGAGCAGAGGGAGGTCATCTGGGAGGCGGCGAGCCGGTGTCTCTCGCAGAGGTGCGGCCGCGCCGGGATGGGCGAGATCACTCGGGCCTGGCCGTTCCGCGACAGGCCGGCCCCGTTCGAGCTGTCGGTCCGCGAGCCGCCCATCACCGGCGATTCCCTGGGCCACAAGACGTGGGGGTCTTCGTTTCTCATGGCCCAACTCTTGGACGGCCTGAGATCTGGGCCCCTGGCCCACCTTCTTCTCGCGGCCTCGGCAAGTCGAAGTCGAAGTCGAGAGCCGCCGCCGAGCGCTGTCGTCTTGGAGCTTGGCTCCGGAACGGGTCTGCTCGGCATCGCTGCGGCCGCCATGTGGCAGGCCGAGGTCGTCCTCAGCGATCTCCCCGACATCATGCCGAACTTGGACTACAACATCGAGCGGAACCGAGCCACCGTCGAACGGCTTGGCGGCAAGGTCGATTCGGGGGCGCTGACTTGGGGCTGTGAAGTCGGGAATGACGCGAGATTCTCTCGCGGGCATCAATTCAGTGTAGGTGCCAACCCATTCCTCCCTTCCCTTTCCGCGACCGCGCTATGTTATGCCACGCTGACACCACCTAGATAATCCTGGCAGCTGATGGGATTTACGACGACGATCACCCGGCGCTCCTCTCCTCGGCGATTCACGAACAGCTACATGAGGGCCCGGACGCGAGAGCTGTCGTCATGGTGCCGATAAGAGATCAGATAACGAGACGGTTAATCACTCAGTTTCAGCTGCACATGAATAAGGGCTCCTCCGCCTCCGCCTCGCCTCTGGTGGTCTTGGAAGAGCACGTCCTTGCCGGACAAGACGATTGGGGGGACGACGACGACCAGCCGCAGGCGGTTGAGTGCTGGTGGGCGATCTTCGGGAGGCAGTTAACATGACGAGCCACAGATCATATAAAGAATAGAGGAATGGGCACTTATGATATATAAGATAAAATTAGAAAGATCCCACGATATCACTACAGTCAGAACATCAAGTCACAAAGTTGCAGTATGCTCCATCACTCACTTGACATGTATGTCTACGACACGAAGACAGTTCTCATCGCTAGGTTTGTCTGCTATCTGTGCCCAAGAACGCGATGTAGACTGTTCGTGAATCCCACGATGAACACAATTGTCAGTGTGTTTCCTCGGCACTTATCATACACTGAAGCCTCATATTAGATGAATTTTGAATGACATGAGGGAATGACACAGCCCATATCTAACTCCAACTATAACTCTCAATACCAACACAACCTAACCTACACTAAAAGCCTTCACGGGAAATATAGCAAGCAAGATATTTATTGAGGCGATTGTTTCATGTGCACTTATTGATGTATGAGCTGCTACAATTCAGCAAGTTGTCACAGGCGTGCCCAGTCGGATATAATGGGCATGATGAATATCGGGATCAGATCAGATCAGATTTGTCTTCGTGCTCCTATATCGTAGAAAAATTCTTCTACTTATATATATATATATATTCCTCACTTCGGTCTACATAGCGACGGTTTTCGCCCGCATCAAGCTCCCCCGACTCCATACCCGTTATGGCCTTCCCCTGCTTTGCTTATAATAGGTACCTCAGTTGGCATTCTATATAGTGTTCTATGCTACATTTCGTCGCCATTAGGATTAGGAACTGAAAAAGGGGAATGTGTATCATTCATTCATGTATCATCATCCCTACGTCTCGAAAGCTCCTGCCCTCTGCCTCTGCCCCTGCTCCTCCGGCCCGAGCAAATACCCCTTGGCACCAATTGAGTGGCCGTGTAACCAAATGATTGAGCGAGTGAAGAGTAAAGAATCATTTTTCGGATAGATGAATCCGTAGATCGATCCATAGGTAGATGGATGAATGGGTGGATGGAATGAATTGATAGATTAAGATATAAAGGGGAGGGGGTATCATCGGAATCCGTTGCCAGTCAAGACAGATAAATTGCAATAGAAAGCACAAGAAGCAAAGGAAACCCGCGACTAGACAGATGTAAGTCACGAGACGGAGAGGGAGGGTTTTGATGATTGGCTTGGTTCCACCTTATTCTCGTCCCTTGAACGAAACCTCTCTTCTAGGGCTCGCGCAAACTGGTTCAGTGTCGACAGGTACGACTGTCGACCCCATTTTCAGGAAGAAAATTGTCAGATAGATAGTCCATGAGGCACGTGCTACCCACCTACACTACGATACTCATGCTCTTCCGTGAGTCGACCTCATCGACATGGAATCCATAGACGAGCTTGAACAAGTCCCTCAAAAATCCGTATTGAACCGATCGTTGCGTCATAAGTCCCACGCTCTTCGCCATGTCTGATGCCGAGACACGCCTCCCACGCGAGGGCAATGCCGCCGCCTGCCGGAGCGAGGAATCGGCCATCACCAGGTTTTTATAGTTCTGCAGCAGCGTCGCATGCCACGGCAATGAGCCAAAAGAGCCTGTGGGTAGAGAGTTGACAAAGGCTTGCAGCGAGACGGCGCTGCCATGGCCGTCGGGTGCGCCTTCGCGTGAGAAGCCCACATTCATCGCGGCTTTGAGGATCAGCGCCTTGATTCGCGTGATGTTGGAATCTTCGCTTGCCGCTGTTGTGGTCGCTGTGCTAGATGTTCGCTGGCTGCTTTGTGAGTAGCTTGAGAGATTCGAGGCACTACTTGACCATCGTCCGCCTCTGTTGCTGTCCGTCCCGAGCACGAGTATGTTGGGCACTTGGGGCGACTGACTATCGGGTGAGATGGGGGTGTCTTCGAACTCGGTGACCGGGGTTTCGGGCACGGGTGGTGGTTTCCGGGGCTTCTCGAGGGAATCCCGCTTTGGGTTGTCCCGCTTGCTGCGATTCGACTGCCTGCTTGCGCGGCCGTCGGCCTCCGTCTCTCGAGTATATGTGAAGAAACCGGGTTGACTCGGTCGCGGTGTGCCTCTATCCGGTCGTATCTGGGTCCACCCTTCTCGGAATATATCACAAAGTTCCCAGCAAGCCTGTACAGCCGAGCCAAGCAATTCCTCATCTGGCTCTTTTCCGTCCATTTTATTTTGACGGAGACTGAAGAGCATTTCCGCTAACGACCAACAGGCACGAAGCAGTGAGTCTGTCTCCTCTGCTACCTGTCCACGTTGCTTCATCAGTCGGTGACACAACGTGATATAAAAATCCAAAGTTCGTTCCCGGAAAGCCTCAGGGAGATTCCGATAATCTTGTGCACTATATAAACTACTTGAGGTCAGCGGCTGGCATAAGTCGGGCGATCCGATGTGACTCACTGGTTGTTAAGTTCAAAGCTCACGCGTAGTATAGAATCGGCCATTTCATCCTGGCGTGGTCGCACGTCGAAAAGAGCCTGGCAAAAGTCCCTGCAAAGATCCAGATTCTCCTTTACGTTAAAAGATTCATCAATCTCATCCTTATTGTCATATAGACGCTGGCAAAGTTTCCAGCAGCATTTCCAGGACTTTTCGTGTCCATCAGGAGTGCCGGATATGCTGAAAACCCTTTCCCGGTGGTGAGTGCTGAGGTTCGCAAGAGTGTTGCACAAGACCCAGCACTCTTTCAAGGCTGAGTGCAACGATTGGATCTCCATATCCTCCCGCACCACTCCCCGGACGGGAGTCGAGTAGTCCTCGTCGTCGTAACTCTCTAGGTCCGGCTCGGCGTCCGTTTCGGGCTCCCTGATCTCAGGAATGACTGGATACGTTAGGTCTGATAACGGAATTACTGTCCATGATACTTACGCTCTAGACTACTGGCGCTACTGGATCGTACCCTCGAGGATTCGCTCAGTACTTCTTGAAGATTCTGGGCTCTGGGCGTTGCGCTATCCAGGCTATACCGAACAGGTTTGATGTCGGTGGACAGGGGCGGTGGCGTAGGGAGGCCCATTGATGCAGCCTACACGATTAGCTTCATCTCTGGGTTGCGAAGATCGGCTATACCTTTGAAGCTCTGTCGCGGGGGGTCGAAGCAACACCTTCTTCGGACTTGGGCGATCGTCTAGAAGAGGGCCTTTGATTGGACTCGAATCGTCCCGTCGAGTGGGTATCGGACTCGGCCTAGGAAGACGATGAGTACGGCTACTGCTTTGCGTGAATCGACCAACCAACCCAGTCCTGGAAGCTCTCGGGGGCGTGAATGACCGAAATGGCTTCTTCGTTGGATTGTCGCAAATGATCCGGTATGTTGGTGCGTAGCTTGCGTAACTATCTCTCCATATCAGCGACTACCCCAGCCACGACCATGATCGCTGTCAGATGCTACCGACCTGTACGTGAGGCTCGGGGTTAGAAACACTCGAGAGTGACTGAGCTTCATCGGACGCCTCGTCCTCAATTTCGGTCGTCTCGGTCCCCACTGACGTGACAGGCGAAGGGCCGACTATGTCGCTCGGACTCAGGAGCTGGTAGGGGGCCGGCGACGATCGGGCGGCGATAGCTGAAGACGGCCGGAGCGCTACGGGTTCCAGCGAACCCGAGGACCTGAGCAGGCGAGTGAGTGAGCTATAGACCATGGCAAGGCAAGAGACTGGGTTGCGCAGGTTACGGGCACATACAGGGGGCGGAAGGGAGGCTGGAGGGCCGGGGAGTTGGGCGACGGCACGGCGATATCCGAATGCGATGACATGCTGGATATTATACTCCCAGTCGAGGATCGCAATGGGGCTTCGAGGGCCATGGCCTGCTGGTCTAAGCTCGCGTCTCGGCGCCGGACGTGTCAAAGACGCTGGCGGTGTAGACGGCGCAGGATGAGCGTGGCGTGCAAATGTCAATACAATTGCGTCTCTAAGCGCCACCGAGAAGAAATAGAATCAGACTAAATTCGTCGCCCAAATCGCGGGCGATGTTTGCCAGAGACCAGGCGGACCCGAAACTACGGAATTGGCCCCGGGCCGACGCGACTAGACAGACGGTTTCCTACTTATCTGCAAGAGGCTGCAAGGAAATGGGGTAGCAAGTGGCTAAGAATAGAAGCGCAAACGACATAGACAGCTCGATATGGATAGGTGACAGGTCCAGTAAGGTAGGTAGTGTAAGTCAATCGAGCGTTCCCAAGGCGTAGACCAGCAAGACACCGACAAGGGTAAAACGAACGGGTGAGCTTTGAGCGGTTTGGACAGAGGAGGAGCCTGAGGAGGAGGCTTAGGAGGGGTTGAAGGAAAAAGAAGAAAAAGAAGCGCTCGCGCTTGAGGTTGGACTATGATCAGGTCCCCGAGCAAGATCCACCGCAGGCTGTGCCTAGCTTAGGTAAATGTATATAGCTCAAGGCGTATACAAGTCGGAAGGGTAAAGTAAGTAAGTATGTACGGTAGTGTATAGGTACGCTGCAGTAGATGTAGATTGGGTACTCGTACTCGTAGGCTGTGGGCTGTACGAGAGTGCCTCGCCTATAGTCTCGAGACAGGTATAGACTATAGTGAAGTTGGTAGAACTTAGAAGCCCGAAGGAGGTAGGTAGTGTATGTCTCCTGCAGTCTGCCAGGGTGGTCCAACCGGGCTAGTAGGGCTGGGAATCCTTCGTAGAAGTAGAAGCACAGCACAGAACTTCAAGGAATAAAAAAGGGGGGTGAAGGGGGGGGCTCTGGGCTCTCCCTCTTCCACCGGCTTAGGCCTGAGATTGAGGTGACACGGAGGCTCTTCGTTTTCGCCCAGCGGCAGGATGAGTGATAGATCAGAAATCTTGGTGAGAATCGAGCAGACGTCGTGTTGTGGGCTGGCTGTCTCGCATTTGCTGACTGGCGGCGATGGAAAACGACGGCGACGTCAGGTGTGAGCACTGCAGTACCTACTTAGTAGGTAGTCAGTCGCGTCCGTCTCTGTCCTACTTGTTACCTGTAGCCTATGGTAGAATTAGAGAATTGGGTACTTGACTTTCGCAGCTGAAGCGATGAAGTGGACGAGTCAACCAATAGAATGCGGCGAAAGCTACTAGAAAGAGTCGGCAAAGGGGAGAGCCATCTTTGGCGGGCTCTGATGGGTAACCCCGCTGTTCCTTGCCCTCTGCATGGCGCATTGGCATTGGCGTGCAGGCTCCTCGGCGCTTAACATGAGTGGATCAGAGCGAGTCATACACGTAAGTACCTCCCTAGTGGCAGTAGGGACGCAACTAATGCACTTACAAGAATTAATATCCGGAGACTCTGCCTGCCGACGTTTTTATGATAGATACCTCTTTCCTATCCATTGGAACTCGCACCACCAAGAATACATACTTAGGTAACTGCACATGACAAGTCATTACGAGCAGCAACGAGAAAGATACGGTTGGTCGCCTGGTTTCTGAGTTCCGTTTCCCCTAGATGGCTATTTACTTCTGTTGGAAGCCCGGGTACTAGTAGCATAGGTGGGCAGCCAAACTCCAGACGACCCCACAATAAGGTGACTTGACATACACCTCTAGTCCGCAGAACCAGATCTTCGGGTCGCGACTAGGAAACTAAATTCGGCGAGAGCCAATACCCGTCGAATCTACACGTCAACTGACCGAATGTTGGAATGCGAACTGGACTTGGGTGTTATAATAACGTCCATATTATAGATATACTCGTTGTACTAAGATATTCCAGGTACCGCTGGTTGGTGGTGTAGCATGACAGCTCTTGTATCCTATTATCTAGCTAGCTTGGCATCGAGGCAGGCTCTTCATTTTTTTCTCTTCCCAGAGTTAGCCACTCCGCCGGCGTTGGAAAAAAACAATGCCCAAATGATGACAGACCGCCAGATATTAAACCCACCGTTGTGATACGCGTGGAATTGTGTGGTGTGTCTGTTCATTTGTTGACTGATTGATTGATTATTTGTCTGCTTGATTCGTCTGCTTGCTTGACCTGGCTATAAGCACTCGGTTGTACCGTAGGTTGGAATACACTTGACATAGTCCCCCGGTTTCCGCCTCAACGCCACTTACCATTCCACACCGACTTCTGCCGTGGCTTTGTGTGCAAGGCTCGCTAGATAGCTCGGTAGTATCTTATGAGTAGGAAGTAAAGCACAATCGCTATGTCCAATGTCCACCCGCAAGGCTGTAGGAAAAAAAATATATACATGGGTATCGCGTGTGCCCCCCTGAGTCATGATAAAAGTATTGCCGCTTTAGGACACCATCTCCCCGCTAGTTCACCGGGTTCCCTGACCTTAGCGCAGACCCTTCGTTATTCTTAGAATCAACCCTCACGCCTTCATTGGTCGACCACCTCAGCGTCCAAGACTTGCCGCTTGCGTAGGTACTTTAAGTGCGGTGCACAACAACTTAGAGCAACACAACACCCACTGGAACTGAACGGTAGACCAGAGATCGCCGGTGTGCTACTAGCCAAAGGTATTCAGCCAGTAGGCAGTGATGCTGAACAACTCGGCGCGACAATGACGAGAATGTGGGCGCCACGGGTAGTACGTGCAGGTATTTTAGACGTGGCACCACAATTTCCACTCTGATATTAATTACAGTACGGTACGGTAGTCGATGGTTATGCAATGTCATTTTAGTCTTAGCTTCAACGTGATTTTTCCCCCAAGGAAGAGATGCTTAAGCCGGATGATACCTAAAGTAGATATCACTGATATGATAGTAGGGGGCGCTTTTCTAGAACGTCGCGCTTTTGTTTTTCTTTTGTTAGTCGCGCCATGCCAGTCTGCATGGGCGCCCGCACACATGATCCTCCGTATGAAGAGGCTAGGAACCTTTCGGCATGCGGTTACAGCGTGTGCTGACAAAACCAAGAGCCAGCGTTGCTTCGACTTCCGCAAGTACCCATCGTGGTCCCGTAAGGACGCGAATCATCATCGGTCCTCTGTCCCGGGACTGTGGTAAGTGTTGGCCCTAAGCTAGAACACTTGACCTTGGGCATCGGCCAAGGACCTCATATAGTAATTCGGACGGCGCGGGGTGGTGAGAACGGGGAGAGATAGAGGGGGAGAGAGAGAGCAGAGCATGGAGCTAATGTTCGTCAACTAACAGATCTGTGCACATCAACGGTAGGTACCGTACTAAGGTAGGATACGATTTGCGCAAATGCCTCAATGTGGGTGTGTGTGAAACGACGTGATGTGATGTCTCTTGCCGATTTCAAATCGAAGCAAAGCCTTACGCCTACTTGACTCACCGTTGTCAACCTATAGGCGGACGAGTTCTCAGCTTCGGTTGTACCGATTTGATACACAGGCACCAAGCTAGTTTAAGGAATAAGAAAGTGCAGATAAGTGAGTAAGTTCTGCAGCATCTCAGAATGCCTGCATGCGAGGTACACCATGCCAGCAGACATTACCTGTTTATTCCCGTTAGAATTGCAGTATGCTTGACGTCGTTCGCAAACCGCTTAGTACTACTCATGGACTATGGCTGTAGTAATTATCTACGTTGAGCACATGTCGAATGCCTCCTTGGGCAGCCTGCATCTGTAGAGACTGTGCATAAAGGATGGATAAACGTCTTACACGTCCCCTACGGCGTCCGCGCCCGTCCTACGCGGTGTGCAGCTCAATGTAATGCGCCATCTTCGCCATTATTGGTAGATCGCCGCCCGGTCCGCAGGCCCGTGGCATGAGATCGAGCGCCCATGTCAGGATTACAGGCGCCGAGTGCGAAGCAGGCTGGCAGGCTGGCAAGTAGGCAGACCAGCCTCAAAGCTACGTGCGTTTCAGGTATCAATCTGAGCATAAAAAGAAATGCGAAGTGACCGCTGGATGCGGAAGCTCGAGGTCGAGAAAGTTCTCCATTCTTTATCGACTCTTTTTTCGTGGCATGAGATTAGGTATTGGCTGCTCTGCCGCTTCACCTTGTCGCACAGCGTTGCCTCGCCTGATGTTCAGATAATCAGCTTCTCTCTCTACCCTAGATCTGCAGGGTACCACTCGCTGCAACACCCATATGGCTGATGTACACATGCCTTTCTCGCTGAACAGCTTAGATTGTAAAATCTATATCCTGGTTTGCCTGCTAAATGAATCGAAATACTAATGTGGCTTCGTGGAGCGGTGGCACCGGTGCAGCGCTGACTCGTTCGATTGTTGCGCCCTTAGCGATTTGCCGCCTGGTCTTTTACACAATCTGAGGCGTCGTGCCGTGTATAGTAAGGGGCGTGAAGCATCACCATTGGAGCTGGCCGACATCAGTTTGGAAGACACCGCCTTCCCACGGACGCTGATTATTGGGGATGGTATTTGACAACAATTCCAGAGTGCTCTTGTGGATATTCGATGGCGGTATATAGAGGGCATAAACGAGGACGAGGGCTGCCCATGACGAGGACTTCTTGCATTCGTTAGGCGGCAGGTTCTGGAGCTAGTCATAGTTAGATCATTAAGATGTTTGAAGTGTAAATATTCACAAACATTAGAGGATAGCTTCTTCGTCGTGACCTTAATAAGCAGAAGGCTGTCGACGTCGGGACGTGAATATAGCGAGCACGACTGTTAACTGGTGGGTGCCTCATGGGATTCACAATTTAGATTGAAACCCGTCTTATATATTTAGGAGGATATGAGACGACGCGACTGAAATGGGTTATTGTCTGCTCGTTGTATGCTCTTGAAGAACGGAAGCCTGAGGACTTCATCTATCCTAGTCACAAACGATTGAGAGAGGTTGTGTAGGAGATAGTGGGCTCCTAGTTCGTAATAAACAAATGGACTCTATTCGGTAGGCCAGTAGTACTGCCTGGGGAATTGTGTAATATCTCGCCCTCACCTTCCCATTGCAGACACAAGCCTCTTTTCTCCTCGTTGGACGTAGGCTAAAGAACTCCCAGATAGAGATGCCACCATACAACATACACATAGTCCAACATTGATCCAGGGAAGAAACATTTTCTCCGTCTGTAGACTTTAGCCAGATGGGCACGCGACGCTTGTTTCCGTCGCGCTTCGTGTACGCCTGGATAGCTTTTTTCTGTCCACACCTTGATCTCAACGCCGATGCAAAATCCGCTCAACCAAAACGCCCGGTGATGCAATATTTTTCTGCTTGTTTCCTAAGCCGCGCTCGCAGCGAACTCACTCCACACGCCCTAGTCATCCTTCCCTAACTGAAGTTTCTTCTCGTTTCGTCCGTCCGGCGTGTACCTTGAACCTGTTAGTCACCGTACTGCTCCTCCGTGCTTATTGAATAAGGCTAGGGGGGCTTCGAGTATGTAGATCGGGGGTCTCACTTCAGGAGTTTCTCAATGAGGTCGACGTGTGTCATGACCATGCGACGGCAGCAGTATCTCTTGAGGCCGAGCTGATCCATGGCGTCGCTGCAGAATAGTGTAAGCGCAGTGTTCGATGCCGAGAGGTGTCTAGGATATCGAACCCATCGTTAAGGCCCCCATCTATCAGCTTCAGGTAGCGCTCCCAGAGATCTCCGGTAACCTGCGTCCAAGCGATTAGTTGTTGCGAAGAACGCGAGGGTTGCGGGAGTAGCGCATCCTACCTTGCCGCAGGAAAAGCAACGAATCGGAATAATCATCTTCGCTTGCCGGAAATCCGCGCGTGTAGATTTGTGAGGGTTGTACAGCGAAAAGGAGCGGTGGTGATGTTCGAACGTAGGTCGACCTGAAGTTGACAAAGACGATGTTGGAAGAATGAAGAGTCAACAGAGGAACAGGGTCAGCCCTTTGAAGATTGAAGCTTTTCCCAAGGTTTCATGGCCCCACATGCAACCAGATACGCTAACACCACGCTAATCCCCTGCAGGTACCCTAGTGAGTGGGGCTATTGTCGGCTAAAGACCCGATTCGGCTTAGCTACAGTATTAACCAAGTAGCGCACTGTTAATAAAAAGTTCTTATCGGCTGCTTATCGCAACTGAGTCGGGAAAACGTTCAGAGTTGGCGCCGTGAACTTTTTTACTTTACGATGTTACATGGTGAGCCCGCCATCCAGTCGAGCAACGAGACCATTCACCGTTGCGACGCCAGAATATATCGCACTCAGTCAGCATGGCGTCTGAGACGACACCTGAGGTTCGTTAATATGTTTTCAAGAGAAGCTCGACCGCGTTCTAACAATTTCCAATGAACAGGCCACTGCCATCAAACGAAAGAGAGGAGTCGACGAGAACGGTGAACGAAAACGACGGAAGCGAGACCGCGGCCCGAAGAAGCCCAAAGTTGAGGACGGACAACCTCCCGTGCCGGAGCCGGCTGACCAGGCCAATGGCTTGGAAGAGGCTTTGGCAGATGACTCCGACCACGACCAAGAAAAGGCGCTGGACATATTCCGACCCGACGGCAAAGTCAAGAAGCAAGAAAAGCACAGACACCGATCAAGGGCGTGGAATTCGGGGGCTGCGAGGGATGACGCTCGCAGATGGAGAGTCTCAAAGCCCATAGGTGGTCGAATGCTCAATATTGATCCTATCTTGAGTGAGGACGAGAAGTAAGGAGCACAGAGACTAGCAAACTACACATCTACCGAGCTACTGACATTCGTATAGGCATCTGATTCTTGCATACAACACCTCGCTCCAAGTCTATTCCGCACCAGAGTCTCTGCTACTACGCAAGATACAGCTCTCCTTGGCACAAGTCGACGGCCGGCGAGATCAGATTATAGCCGTATGCCCCTCAGCGACATCCTCGAATCTTCTTTGGGTGACCTCGTATGGTGGCCATCTATGGCTCATTGACTGGAAGACCGGTGCCGGATCCGAAGTTCGTATGCTTTTAGACTGCGATCGCGTACACGACATGTTCGTCGATTCGGCCATAATTGGTAGCACCGTGAGGGACATGGTATACATCTCGGCAAAAAAAGGAGAAGCTTGGCACATAATTGCCCACGACATTCGAAATTTGGAAGTAGTTGGGTCGAAGACTATCTTCTCGCACACATCGGCCATTGAAAACCTAAGGGTTGCTCACCTTGGACACACATTCGCTGCCTATTCCGAACGAAATATCATCTTGGGTTCTCGAATCCACAATGCCATGCCTAACTTTGAAGATCTTGCCTATGAAGTGGTGACCCTCGATGCAAGCGACGAGATCACCTGCCTAGATATACGGGTTACCAATCGTGTTCATCTTAACCGAAAATCTCAACGAGAAGCGAGCGATGCGCCGGTCATAGACGTGGTAATCGGCTGCGCCCGAGGCGCTTTATTCGCCTATAACGATCTTTTGCCCCAGATTCGTTTGTTAAATGACCCCAAAGCACGTCGTCATGCCCTTCAGCCTCACAAGTATCACTGGCACCGCAAAGCTGTCCATGCGGTGAAATGGTCCCGTGATGGTAAGGGAACGCACATGCATTCGCGGTGATCCACGCTAAATATTACTAGGAAACTACATTCTTTCGGGCGGTTCGGAATCAACCATGGTACTTTGGCAGCTGGACACCCAGAAGATGGACTTCCTACCTCATCTCTCTGCGGCGATTGAAAACATTGTAGTCTCGAAACGCGGCTCTGCGTACGCTCTCCATTTAGATGACAACTCTGCAATGGTGTTATCGACAGCGGAAATGAAGCCTATTACATACATTACGGGCATCCAAGCTTTGTTGTCACCTCGTCCGGCCTCGAAGAATGACAGCGTTAGGCGAATTGGGCAATTCACTCCAGATCGACTCATTCGTATACCGGCCGTCATGTCACCCTCCAATCCATCACAGATGCTGCTCTGCGTTGGGAATGGGCAACAACTTAGCTACTCTGGGAGTGGGCCGTCGATGCCGTTGATACAAGCTTTAGATCTAACAACGATGCAAAGCGTCTCTAAGCAGGCTTTGACACGAACTAATCCGACGGACGTGAACACGACATCCAGAGGGCATCCCATCACTGAGCCCCGGGTAACGGGCATGATATATTCGCATGACGGCCGCTGGCTTCTTACAACCGATGAGTGGCAGCCACCGTCGCGAGATGTCAACTCTCTTGAGGGCTTGCCTTCCGAGAGAAGAGAAGTCTATTTAAAATTTTGGTCCGTGTCCGCCGAAAGTCAGGGTTTGGAGCTGATGACTCGCATTGATGCACCGCACGGCTTCAACCCGGCTGATCCAGTGTTCGATTTAGCGGCCGACCCCAAATTAGATCGCTTTGCGACGGTCGGTGGAGATGGAGTGGCTCGTCTATGGCAGCCAACTATTAGGCAAAAACATGGGCTCCCTGTCAAAGGCAAAAATGGACGCCCGTTGTACAGCTGGCAGTGCTCACAAGCCGTCTCCCTTTACGATAACGAGACTACTGGCGATTTAAAAGTCCCCAGTGCGTTCCAGGGCTCGGGTGCGGTGAAGTTCTCTGAAGATGGCTCTGTTCTAGTGTGCGCGGTAGTCCACGAGCACGGGTCGATCGTGCAAGTTGTCGACACAGAAAGCGGTAGCATTCGGAATTCGCTGAATGGTCTCATCATCGGAACTATCCAGGGCATCTCTATTCTCTCGACAAACCTCATCGTGGTGTCAGACGTCCTTTTGGTGTACGATCTTGTCCTTGATGAACTGCGGTACGGAGTTCAGTTGAGGAGAACAAAAGACTCTAAAGGAGAGGCCCTTGATGGGCCAGGCGCTTCTATCATAGCCCATCTAGCAGCCGACTTGCAGACCGGCCGCTTTGCTGTTTCGGTGTCGAAGGGCAAAAGGAGATCAACCAAAGTACGCTCGGAGCTTGCGATTTTCAGCCCCGACGAATGCGAACCAGAGCTAGTACAACGCTTCCCCAACCCCATCACATCCTTAATACCCTCTACTGGCTCCAGCGGCTTCTTCGTTCTGGATTCGGCGGCACAAATTTGGTCCGTTGCTGAAAGCATGGACACAAAGTCCATAGCGCTCGCCCAGCCACTCACCGACCTTCAGCTAGATCAAGAACCGATAGGGAACGGGGAAGCAACTAGTGCCCCGGCCTTGCTACTTGAAGAAGACGATGATCAAGCTAGCGAGGGAGGCATGGATGTCGACATCACCGATGCAACAGACGGCGATACGATCTATCCCGCTGTCGTTGCGCCGCAAAGACTCGCAGCGCTGTTCGATGTTGCCCCCTCCTTCGCCATGCCGCCTATCGAAGACATGTTCTACCAAGTCACCAAAATGTTTGCTGCTAAGGCCGCCATCGCCGCATCTTGATATATTGAATCGATATATATCACTTTTCTTTGTCGGATAGATTGGAGAAGCTACTCTGAAAATGACCCAAATTATTGACCACACCACCCAGTACGTAAAGGCGGTATGCACAGGATTCGCAAGACCCAACCTGAAGCCCGCTCCACTGGAATATGCCTACTTATAGGCGCCATCATATCATCATGACAGAGGCCATCCCATCGAAGCGAAGCCGGGCGCATAAAACGCCGACCAATTCGTCACAGAAGAGGTCGCAGTTACGGCATGAGACTGCACAGAAAAATAGGAGGCGGGGGAAAACGGGGAAACGGGAATACTATTCGCGAGTATAAGAGGAATACCTCTTTCGACGGATCCCTGATCTGTTTGAGTGATACCCGGGTACGGTCAAGAGGCTGGCTGATTTCCTCACGAGAAGGCGAATGTAAAATATGTTTCTCAGCATCGCTGCGAGTATCCGCCCGGCCTGGCTGGAATTGACAAAATTCTATATTTTATGAACTATCCCTTTCGTTCGCATATATATGGTTGTGTGTCTTTTAGCCACTTGGGAGAATGCTGGTATATGGCATATAGTCAACATCGGTCTCTTTGAAGTAAAAGTAGTCATGCAGTAAGGCAAATGGTAAAAGGGGACCTCGCAGTTTACGCGTAATTGGCATGCCAACGCTTTCAATTGGCTTCTTGCGCTGTCGTTGGAACCGGGGAATGAATGAATGCCTGCCTGCCTCTAATATGGCTTCGAGGTGGTGTGAGGGTGGGGTATTCTCGCTAGGTAGCGGCCGAGGAGCGGGATTGCGACATCAAGTCTCTCTCTATCTCTGGCTCTACCTTTAGGTACTCTTAGTCACCACCTCTTTCTTCACCATTCATCTCATCGATCTATCTATCCGTCCATTTTATACTTCGTATTTATCTATCTCAATCTCACCGGCTCAAGTTTTGAAGCAGAATTCAACTACGAGAAGCAGAAAGCATCGGAGAAAACGATTACCGATTTCCTATCCTACGTCGATCCCCCTCCGTTCCGCCGTTGAGTGGGTTCTTAGTTTTGAATTCCACCACGGCGAGAGTCCCCCGTCTTTTATGGAGAGATAGAGTGAAGTATAGTAGGTAGGTATAATATAGCATACACAGACGTACGTACGAACACCATACCATACCATATCATACATAACCTTCGTCGTACCACAAACCCCTCTCCCTCAGCACTCTACGTCAAGTCGATGATTATCATAAATCCGGAGTACCAGACATATCGACGATAGGCACTTACATGTCCCATTCTTGTCGTGTGTTCGCTCTGCCTCACGACATACAAACGCATAGACGAATAAGCGTATGAGCACCATTGTGGAAAATTCAGGAGACCTCTTTAACTACTTATATTTTCTACGACGACCATACTTGATCCGATGAACAGCGGCCCCTTCTTCTTGAAGTTTTTCGTCGATCTATAGATCCATTCATTCATTCGTTCATTTCATTCGTTACTTCCACCACTCATATGATCATGAGCTCGATCATGTAACTAACTAACTACCTCGACGACAAAGGTGACGCAGACACGACAGACAGACGAACATACAGACAAATACATAGCCAGCCATGTCCTTCACGTCGATCCCGATCCTCGACCTGGCGCAGTCGCGCGACCCGGCGACGAAGCCGCAGTTCCTAGCGGACCTCCGGCACGCCCTGATGGAGGTCGGGTTCCTGTACCTCCGCAACGTCGGGATCCCGGACGACCTGTGGCGCGACGTGATCCGCGAAGGACGGGCGTTCTTCGACATCCCGAGGGAAGAGAAGTAAGTATACCTATCATATACCTATCATATGCATATATATATATATATATATATATTTCTAATTCTTTTTTCTTAAAAAAAAAACAACACTACCTCCATCCCCTACCTAACTTGTAGTAGTCACTCTACTAACTCATGTACTCTATCCCCTTCCCCCGTCTTCTCGTCTCTTCTACCCGAAATACGACGGTTAATAAGATAAAAATCCACTCGTAGGTTAAAGATCGAGATGAAGAACGCGCCGTCGTTCCTGGGGTACTCGCAGCTGTCGGCCGAGGTGACGGCGGGCGCGGTCGACCACAGGGAGCAGATCGACCTGTCCACAGAACACGCGGTGCCCGGGCCGGGGGCTCCCGTGTGGGACAACCTGCTGGCGCCGAACCAGTGGCCGTCGGCGGCGGCGGCGCCGGGGTTCCGCCGCGTGTACGCCGAGTACATGGCGCGCATGGGCGCGATCTCGATCGGGTTCACGTCGCTCATCGCCGAGGCCATCGAGCTGCCCGCCGACGCGTTCGACCGGTACTTCGACGCCGACCAGCAGCACAAGCTCAAGATCGTCAAGTACCCGGACGTCGCGGAGCTGGGGCTTGATGGTGATGTGGACGTGCAGGGCCAGGGCGTCGGCCCGCACAAGGACAGCATGCTCACGAGCTACCTGCTGCAGGCCAGCGAGCACAGGGGCTTGCAGGTGCAGAACATGAAGGGCGAGTGGATCGACTGCCCGCCGGTCGAGGGCACGCTCGTGGTGGCCATCGGGCAGGGGCTCGAGGCGCTGACGCAGGGCGTCTGCTGCTCGACGACGCACCGCGTGCTGTCGCCGCCGGCGGGCGCGGGCGCGCGCTTCTCGATCCCCTTCTTCCAGGGCGTGCGGGGCGGCGCCACCTTCGCCGAGCTCGAGACCGTCGGCGTCGGCGACGTGCCCGAGGCCGTCAAGGCGCAGCGCCGCCGCGTCCTCGAGGCCAACGGCGGCCGACGCCTCGACGATGTCGAGTTCACGTTCCGTAGCGGTGGCGTCACTAAAACGCTGGGCGAAGCCACGCTGTGGAATCGCGTCAAGTCCCACCCCGACGTCGGCGAGAAGTGGTACCCTGACATCCTGCGGCGGATCCGCGAGCAGCAGGCCAGGGAGGCGCAGGAGAAGGCTCAGAAGGCGGCGGCGGAGGCGGCTAGTGGTGTTCAGGGCGAGGCCGTCGATGTAAATAGACAAGCCGTCACAGCACATTGAGATGGGAAGTAAGCAAGCAAGCAAGCAAGCAGGCAAGGGAGCACGGAAGCGGGACGGGATGGCAATAACGAGTCCCCCCCAAAATTTCCCTCCCCTGCTTCTCCTCTCCTAAGAACAACAACAACTGATGTCTCGTCTTGCCTTGTCATGTCATGTTATTCGTCGATTCATCAAAAATAATAAGTAGATATAACCTGCCAACCCTTACGCCTTCGATAGTCTTGCGCTGAACACCTGTAAATGCGCCCCATCCCCATCCCCATCCCCATCCCCTCCCCTTTCCCTCCCTCGTTTGTCCTCCCCTGTCTATCTGTCTATCTATCCATCTCTCTCGGCTCGTGCAACGTAAACGCCGCAAATCTACGCCTCGTAGCCCGGAAAGCAATCGGTGAGTGTCTTGCTGTGCTTGTTGCTGGCGTGCTCGGTAAGTCTGGACGGATGGTGAGTATATGGGCGTCTTGTCTTCCTTTGCTCTCCCATATTCCATGACAAGTCGAGGGGATGTCGTGTAGAGGGTGTTCTATCGTATGCCGGGGGGAACGGGGGCCGGGGCGGGGAGGGGGGAAGAAGACGTACTGAGGAGCGCGTGTGGTCTTTAGGAAGGTCGACTTGCAGATGGCGCACTGGATGTCCATCGCCTTCGCATTCTGCATGCACGTACGTAACGTGGCTCACGTCAGTCTACATCCGGGATTATGACGGGAGAGAGAGCGGAGGTGAATAAGTAAAGAGGGAGAGAGAAAAAGAGCGGCCGTTTCTTACGACTTTCAGCTGTGACTTGGCCGTCTTGCCGTCCTTCGCGTTGCGCTCGCGCTTCTGCTGAGCCTTGGCTCCCTGGACAGAGAAGAAAAAACAGCGTTAGCGACCTGCACAAGCTCAATGCCGCAGACGACGGACGAGACGCACGTTGCCCATTTTGGATTGGATTAAGTTAAGGTGTTCGGATTAGAAACGTCAACGGCCGAAACCACGAGGGTAAGTGTGTTGTAGGTTAAGTTGGCTGCGCCTAGGATATCGGTCGGGAAGGTTTCGGCTTGCGGATATCGTGGGGTCTGATCTGCAGAGAAGGAAGGCTGAGAGAGGGACAAAAAAAAAAAAAAAAGAAACAGAGTCCCGCCGTCACTTGGAGGTCCACTTAGAGGGCGCGATAGGTGGCCCCAGACCAGAAATAGAACTAGTGGGGCTGATGCGAAGCCAGATCAGGAGATCCGCACCGGCCGGATTCTGACCGGATTTAGCCTCCTCAAGGCAGCATACCAGGTCCCCACTCGCCTGCATTAGGTAGGCCTGTTTAGGTAGCTACATAGGTACCGTGTAACACTATACCATGTAAGGTAAATGCTAGCTTAATTCAGTTAGAGCGCAGCTTTTCTTCCTGGTGTTAAACATCCGTCACTCCTACATACCAGCATTCTCAATATCCATATCAAGGATCATTGATGATCCATACTTCGGTATGCATACACGAACTCACCTACATTTATTTCCCCGGCCTCCTCTTTGACTTCCTTAAAGCAGTATCGTACCCTGCACAGTTCAATTACTCGGCAGTTGAGTGGTTAAATCCGCGAATCGGATCATCTAGAAACGCGGCCTCCAATCCTCGAAGATACGTGGAGATGGCCAGCGTCGAGACCCGCGCAGCCGCCATCTCCCCAAGCCAGTTCAACCAGCTCTTGGGCCGCTACCCTTCATTGATCCGATCCATCTCCTCCGAGAAAGGTGAGTTGGCAGGGTGGGCGACACATTGACGCGATCCTTGCTGATTGGTTGCCGCAATAGCCGCGAAGGCGGGACAGTCAACTCTCTTGGAGCTTGATGAGTATCGCTACAATGTAGCCGTCGATGCATTCCGACACGACGAGCCAGACCGTCAAATGAGCCATGGCGACGTCCAGAGATTAGTAGAGTGGAAGCTGTGAGCGCATCTATGGAGGTGATGGAGGTGACGGAGCTGTCGAGGCGCCGTGAATACTCCACATGCCCGCCGATTCATGTTAGATCAATTGCTTACCTAACCTCCTCTCAGGCGCCATGGCAAGTTTCGCCCGACACTGATGAAGTTGGTCTCATCAAATGATGAGGAAGTAGTAAAGAAGACCATCCGGGAGGCGATGGCACAGTATTGGTCTGACAACAATATCGCCAAAGCCATAGATGCTATTGCCAAACTGAGGGGGATAGGTCCTGCGACGGCTTCGCTTCTTCTCTCTGTACACGACTCTGAGCGAGTCATCTTCTTCTCGGACGAAGCCTTCTGGTGGCTCTGTTGCGAGGGGGAAAAGCTGCCGATCAAGTATAATGCAAAAGAGTATCAACAGTTGAATGTTGCTGCGAACGAGATGGCTAAGCGACTACAAGTAGGGGCTACCGATATTGAAAAGGTAGCTTACGTCGTCATGAAAGACGGCGACTTGCAGCCCGCATCCTCAACGATCCGGCCACCAACCAAACCCTCTATAAAAAAGGGTAAGGACACCGATCAAGTTATACAAAAGGCACCGGCGCCGGCGAAAAGAAAAAGCAGCTCGCTTATAGATACGAACGAGGGGCCGCTCCGACGCTCACGACGGCTGAAGTCCTCTTGACGTGTTACCTAGTCAGCTTCTTCAAGGTCAGATACGTCTAATCCGATGGCGGTTTGTGGAACTCAGAATACCGCCTTCGGGCCGATGTGGACATGGATGATCAATCGTCGAAATAGGTAGGTAGCGATCCCCAGATTGCCCGGCTTTGCGCCGGGCGCTAACCTGAACGGCGTTGGTTTCGCCGTTTTGACCTTCATCACCTTGTTTCACCTGTGACTCGTTGGACATCTGGATGGTTCTTGAAGAAATGATCAGCGTGACTAGTGCTTATTGAATTCGCGTTGAAACTTCGACGAGCCAGTTATGGGAAACTAAATAATTCTAGTATCTCCTCCGCAGCAGGGTCCTACGCTGACGCAGCCCTCTAAGAGGATGCCAGGAGACGAGATGGCGCCAGCACCTCTGTTCAAGTCCGACTATAAAAGGATCGTCATCATGTCTAGAGTAACTAGATGGCCACGGCTAGAAAAGCGACAGTCAGACATCGAATGGTGGCAAAGATGTTCCGCGCACTTCAAATCGCAGCCGTATTGGGTCTGGCCGGCCAATCGCTAGGCCTTTCCGTGTCAGGCCAGTCAGTTGAACGACGAGCTTCCACGATTGATCGGTCCACGTTGAACGGCAAATTCTTCGTTGGGTATCAGGGATGGTTTCGAAAGCCAGGCGAGGATGACGGCAACTCGCATTGGACAACGTAAGCATGGATGAGAATAGATGGTCAAGTGGAACAAAAAGAAATACAATTCAGTTTCAACTTACAAGTCGTCTGTAGGAATACGCCTTCACCCGAAGTTGGGCATGGTTAGTAAATTAAGCACTCCTATTAATCTGCAGATCGGATCTACTAACCATCTTTTCCCCCAGTGGGCGTCGATGTGATTCCGGACGTGACCGGATACCCGGCCGAATGTCTCTTCAACACCCCCTTCACCCGTGCGAACGGCCAAGCCGTCCAGTTCTACAGCGCCGACTGCAATGGCGTCGTAGACCTCCACTTCAAGATGATGGCAGATCACGGCATCAGCGGAGCGTTCCTGCAGCGTTTCTACGGATACATCAACGAGGCCAACGGCGGCTGGATCAATGTAGGTGGCCTTGAGCTTTGATACTACACGGCGATCGACGCTTTCTGACGGCCGATCAATCAGATCTTGAACGCAGCGAAGACGGCCGCGGAGAAATACGGCCGCGGTTTCGTGATCGAGTACGACCTAAACGGCGCGGCCACGGGGAGCACCAACGTCGCCCAGACGTTCCTCAACGACCTCGCAGCGCTGAAGAGCATCACCTCGTCGCCCGCCTACATGCGCCACGAGGGCAAGCCCGTCATCGAGATCTGGGGCCTCGGCATCGTCACCGAGGTGACGGCCGACGACGGCGTGAACATCGTCAACGCGCTCAAGAGCGCGGGCTACTACGTGATCCTCGGCGTGCAGCAGGCGTGGCACGCGGAGCTCGTCGAGGACCAGCCGGGGCGCTACGGCAAGGTGTACCGGCTCGCGGACATGATCCAGCCCTGGACGGTGGGCGCCTACGACGACGGCGGCTACCCGGGCTTCCTGAGCGGGCGGCAGGCGACCGAGGACGCCGGCGCGCTGCGGGACCTCGGCATCGACAGCAGCGTCGTCGTGTGGCCCGGCGGCTCGTCCAGCAACTCGAACCCGAGCGACCCCTTCGACCACTTCCCCCGCCTCAACGGCTCCTTCTACCAGAAGCAGCTCGACGGCGCCGTCTCGCTGAAACCGACCTTCATCTTCAGCGCCATGTTCGACGAGTGCAACGAGGGCACCCCCATCTTCCCCCTGCTGCGGACCCAGGACCTGCCCACGAACCAGCGGTTCCTGGGCATCGACAACGGCATGGCGCCCGATGCCTACCTTGTCAAGGCCGGGGACGCCGCCGCGCGGATCGCGCAGGCTTGGCAGTGATGAGTAGGCCGTGAGCTACATACATACAGTATATATATTCATTTATGCGCGGTCTCCATAATATCGTGTCAGCAGATCCCCGTGTTTGGCTAAGCATGTTAAGAAATATTAATAATTATATCCACATCGTAATAGTTAAAAACATAACCTCGATGGTTCGATCTTTTTATTCCCCCTTTTTTACTATCTATTTCATAGCTGCTATTTCCAGTTTGAGGGAAACGAGAGGTTACCTAGATACACCTGAAACATGCCACTATATTATAATATGAGCCGAGTTACGCAGGCGAGCGGCAACTCGTATCCTCCGGAAGGTAAAACTGTACCGGAATCAAACACCGTTGCAGTCGCCTACAATATCGATTATATATATATACATCAGTATATATCATGGTTCATTTCGCAGCATTGGCGCCGCGCTGCCCTTTGGGGGTGCGGCTTTATAATAGGCTGAGAGGGTTCATTTGGTCAAATTCGCCTAGTCCCACCGTTTTATATAGCACGAAAGAGGTTTGTTTTCTATTGAATTTTATTCTACCATACCCTATCCTACTTATATTCTATGTCTTGACAAGCAGGAGGGGGGAACGACACAAACCAGAGCAGACTAAGTATTTTACTACTTCCTGCATAATCAGTAGTCATATGTAATAATTCAATGCTGGAAGTTCCCAAGGCAGGGTTATAAAGTACAGATAGGATCCATCGGCTGAGCATCATTATACCCATCTCAGAAATAGGGGCATAGGGTAGGTAGCGTTTACAGCCCTTCTTTTTATTTATCATTCTTCCGCCCGGCCTCCCGCTTTCGCTGATACTTTCGCAGCACGTCCGTCGTATAACCAGCTTCATGACAAATCCATCGACTCGCGGCCGCGACTGGGCGTCCCGTGAGGACGTCATCGATCTCTCGAGGTGTCACGGTACCATATATGCAACTGCAGACATCAAGTGTCCGGCTTGATAATATCCTACTTCTCCTAGTATAGCGGTTTAGCGTTGCAGTTCTATTCCGTCACACGAGGTCACTTATCCACTCGCATATACACATTTCGTGTGAGCACCGAAGTAGGGCGAACCAAGAAAATACCTGTGCCTCACAGCCTACGAAGCAATGACTTCGCTAGAGAAAGCGGTGTGTGTATGTATGCCTTGGTTCTGCGGTGTTGTAGAGTTTTCCAAGATATAGTGTTTCTAATCATTCCTCGTCAAAACATTACTTCCCTGCCATCGAGGAACAGGACTGTAACGCAGGACTGCAACGCTATAATTACTGGTGCACCGCTTGAACCAACCGGCAAACGCGGAAATGCTGTCAACTCGGACACCTGACTGTTTCCAGCTGCTTGCATAGTACCGTGATACCCGCGAATATCCCCAAGTAATTGCTCTGTTTGATTATGTTTTATATAAATCTTTGTAAAGTGCCTAGCTGTAGGTTTCCGAAAGCACGGCTGTGCAGGTATGCATTCCCCGTTTTGGGTGGAAAACGACGTCGAATATATTAGCACTAGTCATCAACAAGCCGTGATTTCATGATTCCTATATCTAGATGTCGATCTCTGGCTTGCTTAGGAAGTCATTTTTGTCCAGGGATGTTGTATTATGCAACCACCAGCGGTTCTTAACAGTTGCAGTCTAAAGAGACAGGATTGGCAAGATAGCTTCACCGCCATGTGACGCCAGGAGAGCATTCTCCGCCCCCAGTGTTCTGTTTTATTCTTTATGAAAGTAATCGGAGCCTGAAACGAAGCTTTGCAGAAGATAATTACTTTATGGAAATTTAGACGAGCGACTGTTACAGGATTATGAAAGCATTAGCTGCAAGTAGTTAAGTGTTCAGCTCTTGACTAATACAATCTACATGGAACTGCCGATTTTAGTATTAGGAATCCTGTTCCGTGACAACCAGGTCAGTCATGTCCTATCCTACACGGGGTTTAAACAGCATGCTGTGCATATGCCACTACCTGGTAGCTCATGCCGCTATTTTATGCTTAAACCCAAGGGGGGTGAAACACAGCTCTGGATTGCCTTTATTGATATATGAACTTTTCAATAATTCTTCCACATATTACATCCATGTAATGTAAATAATAAACAGATGCCCCCAAAACATACACGTATATACACACGGGCGCGTAAAAACGAGGGAGATGGAGCAAACTTGTTTGGATATCGAATTTTTGTCGAGCCAAGCCTGTAAATCAGGCGCGACTTGACAATAATCATGGCAAACAAACAAAACCAAAACATTTGTCCACGAAGATAGAATGCATCCGAACATCCCAATCGAGAAACGGATATCACGGGCTAAACGTACCTGGTTCTCGCACCGGCTGGTTCTGAGCCATGCGCGAGTGATGACGACGCAATCCGCAACCTGAGAGCTCCGAGAAGGAGAGCATCAGGCAGTGTTGTACCCGAGTAGGTAGTATACATATGCCCAGCTAATGTAGGTAGCTAGCTAGCCAGGTAGGATACGGGTAGCACGATGCAACACTCTGTCCCATCGCACACTATCCGCGGACATGACAGAAGTAGTGTAGAGTAGGTAAGGGTTCGGTGGCCCTGCAAGGCACGCTCACCGGTATACACACAATAACACTGTATGCTACATGAGAGATAGAGTGCGATTTTTCGCCTCATGGAGCACCGGAAACCGTCCCCATTGGCACTCGGCAGACTCCGTAGGAAATATTCTCCGACGCGCTGGGCCGCGGCTCGACGGCCCGCGGAAGCGCTACACCAGAAAGCCGGTCCTCTTCCTCCTCCTCCTCCTCCTGGACCTCTCTTCCTATCTCCCTCTCTCTATCTCTCTCCACGGCTAGCTCCGTCGAAAGATGACAGCCGTTGTTGCACAAATATCGCCTCTCTGGAGCGCTTATCAATTTGTTTTTTCTTATTCTTTTTCGCTACGATGCAGGGAGCAAGGTTAAAGAGACGAGGCCATATGCATATTGGCCACTGTGCCGATTCCTTCGGGAATCGCACACACCGACTGAACTGCACGGATTGCACACAAAGTTGCAAAAGTGGACAGACAGGACAGGATAGCCAGGGCAGGGAAGGGCCATGACAGACTTTCTCTCTCGAGCGTCGGGGCGTCTACCCGGCGTTCAAGACGCTCCGGCCTATGTGGGCTTATGTCGGTACACATATTCAGACAGCCAGCATATCTTTCCTAGCGCTGCAGTCCACCGCCGGCTCTAGACTAAGGCAGGGCCC
The DNA here is from genome assembly GCA_022578495.1 of Nemania sp. NC0429. NCBI lineage: Eukaryota > Fungi > Ascomycota > Sordariomycetes > Xylariales > Xylariaceae > Nemania > Nemania sp. NC0429. Next base: position 809,031 of record MU392155.1, on the reverse strand, counting down.
AATATCCTCTTCGTCCGTCTGCAGGGTTATCTCCATCGTCTGGAGCCCAGGCGTCTATCTAGGTTAGGGGATAAAGAGATATTCCTCGTACACTTCCGTTTGCCTGCCTCGAAAAGGGAGCAGTTCTCCTGTGCCCGCGGGACGGCAACGTTTCACCGGCCTCAAATCCCAGCCACAACTAGAACCACTCCCACGTGCTGTCTCTCTCTCTTTCTATCTATCTCTCTATCTACCTCTCTCACGCACATGATAAGAGAAAGAAAGAAAAGAAATTCGAACATCCCCCTTTTATCTACGATGACTTGGAATCTCATCCGTCTTCGTCTCCCTCACTGTGATCTCACGCATTCTGACAGAGTCGAGGCAGCGTTGTTCGCGGAGCGAGAAATATGCTAGTCACGGAGCCCGCGTATGATTCGTCCCCGGGACAACATCATCACCATCATCAACATCAACATCTCTTCGGGGGTATAGACGCCATGGGCACATATAACATGAACATGAACACGAACATGGGCATGGGCATGGGCATGGGCATAGGCATGACGTCGATGCCGGACACAGCAGAGCCCATCCCGCTGTCGTCCCGCTTCGCGAAGCTCAAGCGGAACATGATCGCCTGCCGGGAGAAGGACGTGGCCGAGTCCTTCTACCGGCTGCTGCGCGCGCTCCGCAGGGAGGCGGACGAGATCGCGGCCGCGGGGTCGGCCGTGATCCCCACGATCGACTACTTCGACATCGGCGACGGCGAGAAGGCGGCCGAGTTCAGGGCGGCGCTGCGGAGGCGTGGCGTGGCCGTCATCAAGCGCGTGGTCCCGCTCACCGTCGCGCAGGCCTGGCAGGAGGAGACGCTCGAGTACATCGCCGACAACCCGCACGAGAGCCTCAGGGGCCACCCGTCGCCGTCGAACGACCCGCGGCTGTTCGACCTGTACTGGAGCCCGAGCCAGATCCGGGCGCGCGTCGACTCCCGCCTGCTCGACGCCCAGCGCTTCGCCATGGGCACCTGGCACGCCAGCGACGAGGACGCCCTCGTCAGCCCCGACTACCCCGTCGTGTACGCGGACCGCCTGCGCGTGCAGACGACCTCGTCAGACGACGTTCCCCCCTCCTCTTCCTCCTTCACCAACCCCCTCCCCATCCCCGTCCCCGTCTCCATCGCCCCCGCGAGCGACGGCCCCCACGTGGACAACGGCAGCGTCGAGCGCTGGGAGCCGGACGGGTACGGGGCCTCGGGGACGTACGGCGCCGTGTTCTCGGGCCGCTGGGAGGACTACGACCCCTGGGACAGCAGCCCGCGCCTGCACATCTCGACGGACCTCTACAACCGCTCCGGGTCCTGCAGCATGTTCCGCATGTTCCAGGGGTTCCTGAGCCTCTCGCCCATCCCCGCCGGCAGCGGCGCCCTGACCGTCTGCCCGATGCTGCAGCTCAGCACGGCCTACTTCCTCCTCCGCCCCTTCTTCACGCCCCGGCACAAGAACCTCGAGGCGAGGATGAGCGACGTGGAGATGGGCATGGGCATGGGCATGGGCATGGGTGGGGGGAAAAGGGGGAACGGGGCCATCGACTTCCTGCACCCGAACAACTGGAACCTGAACGTCTCGCAGACGAGCGTCCTCCACGGCGCGGTGCCGGGATACGTGCAGGAGCTGAGCGCCACCCACCACCCGCACCTCCAGCTGCACCGCACGATGGTGTCGGTCCCGGACCTTGAGCCGGGCGACTACGTGATCTGGCACCCGGACGCCATCCACGCCATCCACGCCGCCGCCGCCTCCTCCTCCTCCTCCTCCTCCTCCTCCTACTCCTACCCCTTTTCCTCCCAAGTCCACGCCCACGCGTCCTCGCTGCCAACGACAACGACAACGACAGCGGCATTTAATCCCAACGTCTACTCCCCGCCCCTCTCCTTCTCCCCAAACCCGTCGTCGTCTGCTGCTGCCGCCTACCCCTTCCCCTCCGCGTCCGCGCCCACGCCCACGCCGTTCGCCTCGAACCCGAGTTCCTGTTCCGGCTCCCTCTCTCTGTCCAACTTTGCCTTTGGTATCAGCGGCAACCTCAACAGCAATAACAGCAGCGATAGCAGCAGCAGCAGCACCACCGCCTTCTCCTCGACCGTCCCCTCCTCGACCTCCTCGACCTCCTCGACCGCGCTCTCGAGCCCCCCCTTAATACCCTACACGCCCCTGCACATGAAAAGTTTATCCACAAGCACATCCCTCTCAGCAGCAGCAGCACTAGTAACAAACACCACCACCACCGCCACCACAACAACAACAACAACAGCAACAACAACAAATACCACTACTTCGACATCTACCCCCACAACCACGACCCCGACCCCGACCCCACCATCCTCCTCCTCATCCTCATCCTCCTCCTCCTCCTCCTCCCGCCTACCCCACCCATCATCAACGACAACAACAACAAGGACAAGAACAGTCCTCTACGTCCCCTCCTGCCCGCTAACGCAGACCAACGCGCTCTACCTAGCGCGACAGCGCCGCGCCTTCCTCCTCGGCCACGCGGCGCCCGACTTCGCGGGCCCGGGCAGCGTGGCGGCCGCCGCGGAGCGCGACCACGCCGCGCGCTCCGGCGTGCAGGACGTCGCGGACGCCGGCGGCGAGGACGGCCTGCGGAGCATGGGGCTCGCGCCCTTCGAGGAGTCCGTCCCCCTCTCTTTCCCCCCGTCTCAGTCTGTGTCCCTGCCCCGGTCCTCTCGCTCTCGGACTGCTGCTGCTGCTGCTGCTGCTGCTGCTCGTCGGGAACGTGGGGGCGGTGATGATGACGACGGTGGTAATCCCGATTTAGGCGGGAGGGAGAGGGAGAGAGATAAGGGGCGGCACAGGGACAAGGATGCCAGGCTGCTGAGGCTCGCGAACGGCATCCTGTTCCCGGATCGCTTCGATGGGGTTTTGAAGAAGGGCGGGAGGAATGGTCGGTAGGTGGGTATGCACTCATGCATCTACCTGTCAGTGGATGTTGCGTGAGCTGAGTTGAGCTGTGTTGAGTGCGTCAGTCCGAGCTCTTACTCTTTTATAGATGTCCTTTGAGGGAAGTTTTATGTGTATTTATGGCTAGCGAGGAGTACCAGGGTGATGGAATCGGATGGGAACGGGATGGGTTAGGATAGGGAAACGGCAGTTGGTTGGCTGGCTTGGGTTCTGCCTTGATAGATTTATAGGATGGTTTGGCATTGGAAAGATAGATGCGATTATACGACTCAATTTTAGATAATACATCAGATATGATGGTGTCCGCATAATTTCACAATTATCAAATTGTTGATTGGCTCAGCTAGATATACTATCTCATCATCATCATACAACATCATGCGTGAGATAAAAGCTCTTCGGGGACACAATCCACTCGGCCCATTCCAAACTTTCTGTAACTTTTAAGAGGCCACTATACAGCCGGGAACCTCGACCTCGGAAGTACCCTTCGCCGATCAATCTCGTATAATACTCTCTTCGGGAACCCTTATTCGGCAAACATGGAGTGGACCAAAAGAACGCCCTTGGTTAACACATTGAGCCCACCCAAAACTTGAACGCCGAGGGATACGTGTCAATCCACATAGTAACCCTACTTAACGCCGATGTGGCCAAAGAGTCCGGGGTGGTCCGCGCAATCCAAGCGTCGTAGTGAGTGCTCTTATTTATCCTTGCGTGTTCCAGCGGGAGTTTGCGTCTCGCCATACTTCTCACACAGATTGTTATACTCGCGAGATAGACCCTCGGCCTGTTTCTTCAGCGTCTCGATATCGACATCGCGCTTCTCGATCTCCTTCTTCAGGCGGGCAATCTCGCCGGGGTTGCCTGCGATGGCAAGCTTCTCACTTTGCTTGGTATTCTTGTCCGTGCCCTCGTACTGCTTGAGCTTCTCCTCGAGGCGCAGCATATCCAGAATCATTATGTAGGTTCGGTTCAGGATCAGCGACAGAAACAATGTGAAGCCGCAGAGATACATGTTCCTCTGGCTGTAGAACTTGCGGGCCTGGACTTCGAGTCGCTCATGGCCCATCATCACAGCGCTATGAATGCAGTCCTTGTCAGTAGAGTTCAACAGATCGAAGCACCGCTACCCCGTGCACGTGTGCAGTGGTCGAGGAAGGAGGAGGGGCTGTAGAGAAGGTAAAACTTACGCCGAACCCTTGCTCGAATCGGTAGCGGCAGCGACCTCGACTTGCACGCGATAGACACGATTAACGCTATCTAGGAACAGAATCAAGATGAAGATGAAGGTGATCTTCAGGCCGTACTGTATCTTGGCTATGATTGGGTTTTCGGAGAGGAAGCTTTTAGACAACCAGCAGTGTCAGCGATGGAAGACAATACCATACAGGCCATGCACGCTCTGGGGTTCGTGGGATCTAGGGGACCCCGGGGCGTTGTATTTCATTTTATAATGTGATGGGTGTGGTATGACGTACGTAAACATTCGGCGTTTTACGGCGAAGGGCATCGGCAGGACGAGCAGCATGAAGAGCGCCATCTCTGCCACGAGGAGCAGGAAGACCTGGCAATCTAGAGTTAGCAAGTCCATGGCATCGGCAAGGCCGGGAAATTGGTTCCCAGAGACGCGCGGGACAAGGGTTGAGAATCGAGGAAGCATACGAGAGTATAGTAGAGCGTCATGGCTGACGATGTTTACAGCTTGTCTTGCCCGAGGTAGGTAGGTAAGTAGCTGGACTGGACAAAGCGCGGGGATGTCTTGAGCTGCGGTTCAAAGATCAGAGGAGATTGTGTGGTACGACTTGGCGTGGGTGAGTGAGGAAGACGAGAGACGGAGTCGTGATGGGAGCCGTGGCGAGCTTTAAAAGAGCGTTGGCTGGTCTAGGGAAAGTGGTCTGTCAAAGTGGCCAGTCTGCAGTCTGGGTGTGACGACGAGATTGATTTACTTCTTGCCAGCTACTTGGGTAGGGTACTATTTTGGTGGACATGTGGTGGGGCTGGCTAGCTGGATGTCATACAAAGCTTAGGGGCTGAGTTGTCTACGTCATCGCTATATCCATGGCCTAGCCGTTCTAGGTAATTACCCATGCTTTCGTACACGGTACACTTCATCTACGATAGGTACGTACCTACCTGTCAATGTCCATACGCGACGCCGTCACCTCGGCAGCTCAGCAGCACAGCGTACGAAGTAGGACAGCACTACATATAAGTACAACGCGTGTAGGTAACTCATTGGTATTGTGTGCACAGGGGAGCAATGACCGACTTTTCTGTCATATCGCCATTGCCGTCTTCGTCTTTCTCGCTGTATAGAATAGGCACAGAGGTAGTGTTACAGATATAAGATGCCTAAGCATCTAGGTACGCTTCAATGGTATCTATAGCTCAGCGGGAATCTGGCTCCCCTGAGCATATATACCTACCTGCTTCCTAACCCTCGGCGTCGATCTCGTAACTGTTGGACTTGTGCTTCGGCTGGAACGTGAAGTTGGGATGGGCGGGGCCCAGGAACATCTCACTGCGATAATGTTAGAATAACCTAACCCAAGTACTCTATTGATGACGACGACGACGACGACGACGACGATATGTCGTGCCAAGGTGAAAAAACAAACACAAAAAACATAAACATAAAACGAAACAAAATAAATACCTAATCTTGATCCAGTCCTTGTAATTGGTGCTAGCGAGCAGAGTCTCGAGGTCGTCGCGGCACCTGTACTTCGGCGGCCTGTCCTGGAGGTTTGGGGGCAGGTGTTCCAGGAGGCCGAGCGGGATGTAGCGGCAGGTGAAGCTCAGCCACTCGAGCAGGAAGCGGCGCGTGTGGCCGAGGCCGATCTCGTCGCTGCCCCACGCCTCGAGGCCGTAGCGGACGAACCTCTCGACGTAGCCGAGCCGCTCCGACGCCGACTTGTCGAGGTACTGGCCCCTCTCGATCTCCTCGAAGATCCACGGCTTGATCATGGCGCCGCGCGCCACCATGACCGAGTCCACGCCGGCCCGGTCGATGTGGTCGAAGTAGTCGACGTGCGAGTAGCAGTCGCCGTTCCCGAGGAAGTAGATCCGTCCCCCCGTGTTCGCCTGCGTGCGCGCGTCGGGCTCCCGGGCCGTGTCCGTGAGGTCGTCCCTCTTGTCCCTGTACGACTGGATCAGCGCCGCGCACTCGGCGATGTACCCCCAGTCGGCCTTCTTCGAGTACCGCTGCTGTCTGCTACGTCCGTGGAGCGTCATGGCCGCCGTTCCGGGCGCACCGAGTCGATCCCGGAAGTCAGGGTTGCCGAAGGCCAGCCTCTCTATGATTCGCTGGGCCGTGGGCCTGCCGTCCCGGACGCCCGTCCGAAGCTTTACCGTGATGGGCACCTCCCCGGAGACGGCGTTCATGCCCCGGACCATCTTTTCCAGCTTATTCGGCATGTCGAGGAGTCCGGATCCGGCCCCCGTCTGGAAGACCATGTCGATCGGACACCCGCAGTTGAGGTCGATCACCCGGAGGTGAGGCAGGTATTTTGTTAGAGCCTCGGCGGCCTTCATCGCCACCCATGGCTGATTGCCGGATATCTGCGCTCCCCACTTGAGATCCTTGGCGTTATCGTAGCCTTCGACGACCTTGCCGCTCTCGGGCGTGAAGCGAGGAGGGGTTAGTTCACTCTCGTGTGTCTTCATAAGAGCCCAGTCGTTTTTCTGCCCCTGGATCAGAGGTAGGCTCATCGCCATTTCGGAGTACGTGATCTGTGCACCGAGATCGCAGCAAAGCCTCCGAAAGGGGAGGTTGCCTTGGGTCGTGAGCGGCGCCAGGACAGGCGTCTCTCGTCCGAAGTAGATTTTCCGCTTCTCCGAAGGCTTGAGCGGGGGGTCTACGAATTGAGCCCTGAGTTCCTCGAGCAGGTTGGGGTCGGCCGGAGCGTCCTCTGTCCCCAGTTTCCTATTGTAGATCTTGTGTGTGATCTCCGAGTCCCGGTCCAGCCATTTGACGTAAGTTTCCGATTTATCGAGCACGACCTTTTTCCTGGCGAGATCCCACTTGATGTCGGCTGTGGCCACGTTTACTATGCCGGGCCGTGCGTCTTGGTTCTCATCGGCTTCTGGTTGGTCACCTTCTTGAATGAGCACGAGCTCCTTTCGGTCGTCCTCGCGTTGGATCTCCTTGGAATGGCTCTTGACAAAGCGGCATTTCCAACCCGAGGGACACCTGCCGTAGCTCTCGAAGACGGGGCACTTCCCACCGCGGGCCTCGACGTCTGGGCGCCGGCCCTCGGCGAGGTAGATGCGAAGGTCATGGCACATGTTGCACCGCTCGCCAAACTTGCAGGGCTTGGGAGAGAACTCGTTGCTCAGGACACGGCTGTTACAGAGTCGCAAGGAATCCTCAAAGTGGCCGAACGAGCGGTTGTGGTTCTGGCCCTTCTGCTTCTTCTTACCCTTCTTGCCGCCGCCGCCGTCTTGTTGCCGATCCGGCTTTCCGGCCGCATTTTCGTCAGCGGCGACAGTGCCTTCAGCGACATCATCGTCGACAATGTCCTGGGCCTCCAGTGATATGAGATACCTTCGGCAGTTAGCATATATATATATATTAGGCGGCTGAGTTCGGATGCCTTGTTTTGGTGTGAACACTCACTCTGGTTTTATGGGTGCAATCCCCTGCTTTCGTTCTCGTCGGTCAATGGCCCCGGCCGTGGTGGTGTGGCTCAGCTTCTGTCGCTTTGACGAAGGCTCGTTCGTCTCGGGCGGAACACCGGCCAACTCGCCAACAGACGCAGACGCAGACGCAGACTCGTCTGAGCCCTGCATGGTCATCGTGCCACTAACGTATTCAATCTTGACCCAGATGGATAGGTATCCGAGGCGGCGGTAAAGTTACACTATGTCGGGGTTATCGCGAAATTGAGATGATGTGGGGGTCCCCTCGGCAGTCCAATTCGTTTTGTGAGTTCACACGAGAACCATTGAATTTTTAGCGATTTGGATCCATGTCCATAAGTAGTACTTCGTAGGTTACCTATCTACGGGATCGATGACGAGGTTGCTACCTTAACCCACCACAGATTGTGTACCTACTGAGACCCCGACTTGGTCGGTAACACATTGAAACGTTCGTAATTTTTCAGTCTTGGTATTTCGTGCAAGCTTTCTTCGTTTAAATGAGCCCCGCAATAAAAAGTACCTATACGTCTTTAGTGTACTTGACGTGTTCTCGTACTTTACCTCATTGGCCGTTCGAGCTATCAGGTACTAGATAGAAAGAGGCCGATCTGATCCCAGGTATATTCTTAGAATACCTTATGCCTCGGTATGGCAGAGATACTTTGACACCGTCCAAGTGCATCCCATGATTACCATGCGAATGATGTAGGTGCCTAGGTACTTGATCTTATGTAGGTAAGTGCAAAGGTGCACCTTGCTAAGGTGGTGTATATATGCCTGGTAGCCTCCGGATACTTGGATCAAGGAAGTACCTAAAAGTTCTAAGTTTTACCGCTTTTGACGCGCACAACGAATTGGGCTTAGCGCAACCGCCGTTTTTGCTCAGGCTCGGCTCACCCGTTGTCAGTCAGGAGACTGAAAAACGGTTCGCAAAACGGGCATATTTTAATGGTTCACTAGGTTGTACCGTTCCATTAGATTCAATTTAACACACTTCCAACAGTTCTGTTTATCAAGCTACGGTAGATATAAAGCTGTTACGAGCAGTTCGGTAAATATAGCATGAATACTTTATTCAAGGTTCACCGTCATTGCGAGTTGTTGTAATCCCATAGGTCATAAGGTAGGTAAAGGAGGAAACGGAATGATTAACCCCTCAATCTTACACAAATACAAAATTCGTAGCTTTCTACAAGGTAATATGACGAGATAAGGATATCAGGTCGTAGCAAGGTCTGCTGCTGTCGGGCATCAATTGGACAGATACTATCATGGAGAATGGAACAGAATGCCTCGAACCATCTCGCGACGCCATCCGACAAACCGTCGAGGATGATTACAGCATACCACAGAGAGAGAACCAGCTCATCTCGTTTGAGTTCAATTGGGACACATGCTACTCATCCCATCAAGATGGCATGATCAAGTACTATTCGCAAGAGGAGCGAGCCCAGCTACTGTCGCAAATATGCAGCGATTTATTCAACGCCGCAGTTGATGCCGATTCTCACTGGGATGGGTTGGAGCGCGTGTTCTCGGGCTTGGTCTCGTGCCAGTGGCGGCCAGATGCAGGCGTCGAGGTGGTTGTCGAGCGCGTCGAGGCACTCCTGCGGCGTCTGCCTCGCACCCCCGTTCCTATTCCCGGCGTATTGGAGAAGCTGCCCTCGGGTTACTTCAGGAATGGCGGGAGGACGTGGAATCGTCTCCACGTTGCTACCCTTGCTCACAAGAATCTGATCCGCTGCGCGATACTCGGTGTACTGACAGCTACGGGCAAGGGGGCTTTTGATTGGGACATGCAGGAAGGTTTGAATCTTGTGGGAGAGCTCATTCAGCTGTGTGTTACACGTTCCGCAAAAGATGATGCTGCTCATCGGCACATCTGGTTCCTGGTCGTATCATATCTGTGGTCGTTCTGGCAGCGTGCTCGGCTCCTGCAGGCCCAGGGCATCTTGGCCAAATACCTACGGATAGGATACGTCCACGGAAACGAAAAGTATCAATGGATGCGCAACTTTCAGGTAGCGCGGGACCTCTCGATCAGAGCGTTGACCGAGGAAGTCGCCAGATCGCACAAGCCGCTCAATCTGTGCGGTTGGAAGTTTGAGCTCCTCAGGGGCGATTCTAAATGTCTGGGTCTCGACTTTCGGCCGCTCTTCTCCCGGTTCAAAGAGGCATTCGGATCCATGCCCGCCTCATGTCTCAAGCATTCTACCGAAGCGTGTGATGGTCGGGATTGGCATGATTGTCTTCGGTTTGATCGGACAGAAACGGGTAACCAGACCATGCATGACGCTTCCCATCCCCACACGCACGAAGGAGAGCCGAGAGTAAAGTGGGATGAGGAATCATACAGAGGTGTCGTCGGTGCTAGAGCTGTCTCTATCTATGCGACCGGCAACAGACTCACGTACTGTACGGCATCAGAACGGACACTTGCCTTCTCACACGTCTGGAGCCATGGACAAGGAGGCCGCCCTCACGAGGGGATAAACAGATGCCTGCACCAGAGATATGTGAATTTGGCGAAAAGCCTTGGGTGTGACAGTTATTGGATCGATTCAGCCTGCATGTGAGTCGTATGATTGATTGATTGATTCACTAGGTACCTATTCCATTCAATACCATTCCTTACTAAAAACTTTCTCGACAGCCCAGATGAAGACGAATTGCGGAAAGAGGCCATCAATCACATCAACGGCGTCTTCTACCGAAGCAAACATGTTTTGGTATGCGACCGGGAGCTCATGACACTCGACGCCAACGACTTGACCACCGGACATTACGAGAGGATCCTGACAGGTGTTCTCCTATCCGACTGGAACATTCGAGCTTGGACAATGCTCGAGGCGTTGAAGGGCCGAGAACATGTTGCGATTCTCTGCCGAGATGACCACATTGTCAGATTTAGCGAGGTTGCCCAGCACGTTTGCGACCACGGCCGGCTTGCCGTTGCTGGGTTTCTCCTCTTGCTCCCCCATATGCTGCATTCACAGTTGGAGGGGACAGTGCCCGGTAAGGTTCAGAGAGAGGTCTCTCCAAACGACATACCGCTGGAAACGATCGGGTCGTGGCTCAGCCACCGACCGGCCAGCCGGAAAGGGGACGACGTGAGGATATGGAGCCTCTGCCTGAATCAGCATAGAACGCGGGTCAAAGACGCCGTCGACTTCTGGCGACAGCAAAACGGCGTTTACTCCGGGTTCCTGCTGTCAAGCTCAGACAGGCTGGCAGAGCCGGGGCTGAGCTGGGCGCCCGCTAGCCCGTTTGCTCTTCCGGAAGAGCGGAGTGATGGGTCAAGCCAGGCCGTTTTCCACCGACCTCTCGAAAGTGCCGATACCCAGGGCCTTTCCATAACGTCCGACGGGCTCTGGGGGGCGTGGTGGATGTATGAGCACGACGATCGTGTCGTGGCTCAAGTCCGTGAGACACTTACTCGCTTCTCTAAGACGAACAAGGAGCTACGCAGAATCCGACGACACTTTCGGCTACAGAACAAATGGATGGCTCTGCTGCGACCGATCTCGTCAAGCGTATACTCTCGATACGATGGCGTAGAGGAGACGCCTAGCGTCACCAAGACAGGGACTTTGGTAGCAGTCTGCGATAGTGGCAAGACTGAATCCAGGCGAAGGCACTTTCCTACGAGCCAGGAGAGCTACAAATGGATATGGCGCGGTGTCTACGAGTGGCCCACCACAACTCCAATGCCCGAGTTTACCCAGATTTCCGAGCTCTGGATCGGGTAAATCATATTGGTCCTAGAGTGGAAAGAGACCTAATGGAGGTACATCAGCTGCGAAAAAAGACTTAGGGTCTCCCCCTTATAGATGACAAGCTTCCTATGGCCTTGCCGTTTCAGGGATACCAAATGTCTGCATCAATACATTTGCAGCGGCACGAGACCCCTCAAGAGCAAAATCGAGCCACAGGGCATCGCGAGGCTCGAGTTTCTCCGTCAGATCCTCCCCCCTCAGACACTTGAGCCACGCCTCCCGCCGGGCGTGCGGCACCAGGATATCGTCCATCCACCGCGTGCACGCGTTCCCGGCGAGTATCTGTATGGCGCCCATCATGGCGGTCCGCCCGGTAAACTCGAAGCTCCGCACGTCCGCGCCGATCCCCTCGCGCTCGACCCAGTCGCTGGCAAGATACCGATCGCCGTGCGGGAGCCAGCGCAGCGCCCAGTGCACGGCGAGGAGGACGACCATCGAGACGCCGTCCCAGCCCTTCTGCGCCGCCACGAACGTCATGGCCGCGAACTGCAGCAGGTTGGCGGCCCAGAACCAGGCGGCGGCGAAGACGCCGGCCGACCGCCTGTCGGGCAGCACGAACATGGGCTTGTTGAGCAGCGTGTCGACGACGCCGCGGTCCCCGATGAACAGGTGCCATTCCATCGCGTTCTGGTGCGACGCCACGAGCATGCAGGCGTCGTTATGCGCCTCCGCCTCCGTGTTTTTCAGGTATGTGGACGGCCGGCGGACCGCGACGCCTTGCGCCACGAGCTCCGACACCGAAGAGCAGAGTACGAGGACGGATGTCCCGTAGCTCCCGAAGAGGGCGAAGAAGACCGCGAGGGCGAGGAGCAACGAGGACCAGAGGATCCGGCCGGGCACGGAGAGGCCTATGCGGTCCAGGCGCCGCCCCAGCGAAGGTCGTCTCTGCGCACAGTACCCCAGTTTGTAGACGTGGAGGACCTGGTTCCGGCGGACACCGTCGTCCTTTCTGGGCCGATTCGCGCCGGAGTCGTCGCCGCAGGATGAGATGCGAGAGATGTTGCTTCGCGGGGATGGCTTCTCGAAGCTCAGATGCGGGAGCTGAGGCGGTCTACTATCGGGAGGCGAGAGTCTTTCGGGCATCCGCAACGGCGGCGCGCTCGCCTGGTCCCGACTCCTGAGATACCGCGTGATCGCGGCACAGGCAGCTCCGTTCGCGCACGGGAAGACGCTCCCCCATTTGACGTCCCAGACCGTGCGGCTCGAGCCCGCGCGGCCGCTTGCAGAGTCCAGATACTTGTTTTTTCTCTCCAGCAATCTCCCCAGGCCGGAGAGCGTCCCTAGCCTGGGAAACACCCCTACGCAGAGTCTTCCTCGGAGCGCGATGTCGCCCGTCGTGAGGTAGTCGTCCCGCTGCGTCGCGAGGTGGCATACCAACGGCAGGATCGCCGCCCACTCGGCGATGATATTGGGCAAGGCCGGGACAGGGATGAAGGGCGGAATGCCCAGAGACCCCAGCCTGGCTTCTGATCCCGAAGAAAATATCTCGCTTAACATGAATGACTCCCAGAGCTGATCGCAGCTGTAAAGTAACTCGGGGGCATTGATTGACTCGTCCTTCAGAATTAGTTCACCTTGATCACCGAAAAAACTAGATGGTACGAATTAAATAGGAACTTCACACAAGCAGGTAATCAGTGGGCAGCTCTTCAACTAATACCTTTAAATGCAGCACCCATGGAACAAGGCATCCTTTCTATTTGAAAAAGGGCCTGCTTTTTTTGGGGGGGGGGGGGGGGGTTGATAACGTGAGAGTAATCCGTAAGGCTTTCCCCTCGCTTACCTCGACGGCAACTAACCCCAAAAGCAACAATCCGAAGGCGCACTTTCGCTAAGCCTGTCGATGAGGCCAGCTGCCTAACACACAGCCTGCATGTTTTTTGGAGTAAAGAGCCCATACATACCGCCATTTCATCTGTATGGGATCCTCGGCTGTGGCGCAGTGCAGGCCATGCATGAGGCGCTGACTCTCCCCGCTCACGATCGCCTCACTTCCATTCGTCGCCCTCTTCCCATTGTTATCTCCAAGAGCGGACCTGGATGGTCTGTGCACCTTCCATGAGTATGTATGAATTCGTCTAGGCAGAGCAAGTACTTTTTCCTTTTCATAAGAGTTTAGGTATTCATTTTGTTGCCCAAGAGCCGCAATGTCGGCTTTTACCTTGGTACCTCTTGGATTATTCAAACCCGATATCATCTCGTCCGTCGCTGGCGGGGTTGGGGAACCTTGAGAGCCTTGCAGGCACATGGATACACCGTCATAAGTCCAAAAGAGGAAGCAAGCCAGCGATGCAAGGTTCTCAAGTCATATCTGAACCCAATGCGACGATGGAAGATGTCTCTCTCAGCGCGGAGGAAAGGGAGCAGCTGGCAACCCTCTGGTCAGAGGGGTGTTCGCCATCGCGACATGGCTTCCCGGATCCCAGTGACGAACGTTGGAGCAACGACAGTTTCTACTGCGATGATTTCACGTCCGACGACGTTGGTGTTCGCCTGGAGGGTCCAGCCCGCCAGGAGCGTCTCAAGCAGTTCAAGCGCGAGCTCTTGTCAAGTGCCGGCGACCCGATCACGCACTTCAAGAGCCTGAGCTCAGGGCTCCAAAGACAAGCAATCTGCAGGTATCAGGACTCGCCACTGAATCCAAGTATCTCTGGAGAAGTAGCAGTCGCTAGAGCAGCTCAGCTATTATCGAGACTTCCCGCCGTCCCTTCTCGGATTGCCCTCACATCTCTGCTCTGGGGCGATCCCGGTGAAGTCAAACACCTCGAGAGATTTCTCAACGAGGACACCACCTTTGTTGGTCGTAATCAACCGGTGAATATGAGATTAGCCTGGGCGCAACTTCAGGTAGTTTCTCGAACCTCGTCCGTGATCCTACAGTTAGCACTGCTGGTCACCACGGCCGGCAACGATCGGTACAGTCTCGCTCTCAGCATTCGTTCGTTCGTCGATTTCGTGTCCGAGCTCATCGACACCAACGCGGAACAAGAAGGCCGACAGCCCAGGCACGTTGACGTTGTGCGGAATAGTATCCTCGATGCTTTCCTATGGACCACTTGGCAGAGGTCGTTGATGTTACTGTACTGGTTTGTGATGAAGACACATCTAGCACTCGGCTATAACAGGAAGTGGGATGCGATCCTTTCCCTCCGGGGTTGCGGCCAGCTATTGAACCCATCAGTTCGAGAGACCCTGTACGGTTCGGCGAACCAAAGCCACGAGTCCATGTGTCAGTGGGCATTCACGCTGCTCAGATCTAGTCGGGCGTCACTGGGGCTGGATTTTCGAAGATTTCACGTGAGGTTCTCTAGCCTGCACAGCGGTAAACGGGCCAGGTGCCAGTTCGATGTGGACGAGCCCTGTGACGGGAGCCATCCCCTCCGCTGCGGAAGGTTTCTAGATAAGCGTCTGGTCCGAGAGGAACAGTCATTACATGACGAAGCATGCGCTGGAAAATGCGACAGGCTAGTGTGGCAGGAGACATCTTATACTTCTATCAAAGGACCGGTAGCCGTGTCGCTAGAACCTCACAGGAAGGTGAACATCACGTACTGCGCCGCATCAAACCAGACTCTAGCCATCTCCCATGTCTGGAGTCACGGCCAGGGCAGCAGGCCGCACGAGGGAATCAACAAGTGCCTTCACCAGAAATACGCGAGCATTGCCCGAGCGCACGGATGCACGAGCTACTGGATCGATTCGATGTGCATCCCAGCCGCCCACGACCTCCGCGCCGAAGCCATCGGCTACATCAACCGCATCTTCGCCGACAGCAAGGTCGTACTAGTCTGCGATCGAGATCTGATGGACATCGATATAGCAAACCTGGACAGAAACAGGCTGGAATCACTGTTAGTCACGGTGTTTGTCAGCGACTGGAGCGTCCGTGCCTGGACGCTGCTGGAAGCCATGAAGGGCAGCCACGCGCTGCACATCCTCTGCAAGCACAACAGGACGATCTCGCTCTATGACGTGATGAGCAAGGTTCACAACTCGGGATCCGTGGACATCGCCGTCCTGGCTCTCTCGGTACAGCACCTCGTCCCCTCGTCGACCGACGCGTTCCGTCGCTCGTCTTCGCGCCAGAGCACCGAGGTCGCCGCCAGCCTGCTAAGCCACCGCCACGCGACACGCGAGGGCGACGACGTCGTCATATGGAGCCTTCTCAGCTCCACAGCCGTGTACCAGGACGCCGCGGCGCTCTGGAAAGCCAAGATCGGGCACCAGGTCGCGACGGCGTACCTGCTGTCCAACAGCCCCCGGGTCGAGGGTGTTCGTGGCTTCAGCTGGGCTCCGCGGACGCCGTATGTACGGCCGGATCACCGGTCCTCCTCCTCGGCGGATGTGGATGTGCTTGGTGGCCCGTACAACCCCTTCGAGGGCGGCGCGAGCGAGCTCGGGACAATCACACGCCGCGGGCTGCGCGCCGAGTGGCTGGTGTACCGCGTCTCGGAAGACGACGGGCCGGCGTACCGCGACGGGCCGTGCACCATGACCAAGCTCTCGGCGAGCGGCGAGCGAGAGACGGTTGTGCTGGAGGGCCACCGGATCAGGAACTTCTGCTGGGAAGCCGCCGAGAAGCTGCTGGGCGGGGAACACGAGTCTGTCGTGCTTCTCCAGCCGCTGGCGTATACGGGATCATCACGGGCGTACGATGCGAGCGGGAACCGTGGGGAGACGCACGGCCGAGTCCTTGCGATCTGTGCCTCGAAAGATGGGGAGCGGTGGTCGTGGGCTGGTGTCCAGGCGTGGCCCAGCAGTATACCCCTGCCGGCGTTTCTGCGAGATGAGATGTTGATCGAGTGAGTGACACGAAGTTTGAGTTATTTAAGTACCTACCTACCTAATATATCATGCTTGAAGAAAGCTATGTGGCGAGAAACACTTCACATCATGCAATAATACCTACTATTTGGCACTCAATGCTCTGAAGAGAATGTTTATTGGCAATCAATATGAGGTTAGCAAGTTAGAGACACCGAACAAGCTCCCAGCTGGCAGCTGGGGGGGGGGTTTTTTTTTACCAAGCTTCGTATTATCCCTCCTCTTCCATCTGCGTAGTTCAATGCTGCTGCTTCTTCTTCTAACCGGGATTAAGCACAGTCTCCAAAGTGACAAAGCAGTCGATGAGCTGGGGTGTAGGTACCACTGTGGTAGGTTGAGAGTGATGGTCTCTTGGCAAGGCACCTCAAGTAGAACGCTTTTATAGATACTTTAAGTACCTGGTCCCCCCCGCACATGTGCGTATCTGGTATAGGGCCCTAACGGCAGTGATACCCGGCCCCTGGCGATTTAGCTCTCTCCTTATACGGTACCACCTACTTCGTATGCCTAGGTACTCCCTCCCTAGGTATATCTACTACACTGGTATCGTCCGTGACACCATCTCCATTCATTCCCACGTACGTATGGGAGATGGTCGTTGTGTTGTCGCAGATACCCATCTCTTTTTGATCACGACCTTGGCTATCTTGGCTACCGGGCGTTGAACCTCGACCATCAACATCTCCAACTCGTCTTCTACAATCCAATACGCTGCCTCCTTCGCATTAGCACGCGACAAGGGCCCATCAACGTACAGCTGGACGGGACCTACACTACACGGCCAAACCTGCATTTATTCGCCCACAATCCTTGTCGACCGCCTCGAGACTTTCTCAAAAAGGGAATACCACACACGCCGTATTCGATGCCCACGAGTACCTACGCTGTCATAAAGGGTGTCTGGTCCCCCCCTTGACTTGCCCTTGGCCGAAGACGTCTGAGGTCTATCTATGGTCTACCTTCGTCTCTACGAATACGAAGCATCTATAATACATCGTGCTGCCAATCCTCGATACGGTAAAGCTGGGTGAGCTTGGGGAACGACAGAGACACCCCGATAGAGAGACACCACGACAGAGGTGGTGATACATACTATCGGCTTGTTGGCTTGCCGACCACCAACACCGTCATGTCTGAATCGAGGCCACACGCCTCATCTACCAGCCGACCACGCACCGTACGCTCACAGAAGATAGCCGAGCCCGCATCATCATCATCCACCGCAGGGGAGGCATTGGACCGAGCTCTCCCCCTCCGGAGCCACACCCCAGGCCACATCGCCGCCAAGAGCCAGAGTCAAAGCCAGAGCAGTAACGGTGGCGGCGGTCCGCCTTCGAGCAGCAGACACAAGACATCAGAGCCCGCCATACGCCAACGCTCGCAATCTATCGCTTCGAAACCTGC
Source organism: Nemania sp. NC0429 (assembly GCA_022578495.1). Lineage (NCBI taxonomy): Eukaryota > Fungi > Ascomycota > Sordariomycetes > Xylariales > Xylariaceae > Nemania > Nemania sp. NC0429. The sequence goes on along the minus strand of MU392155.1, from coordinate 791,423 downwards.
CTACGCCCCTCCCCCACCCCAGCCGACGCCGGCTCCTATGCCTACGTACACCGTACGGCGCAATGGCGATCCCGAGAATGATTCGCAGCCCGTACCGTCCACCGACGGCAGGGAGGCCGACTCTCGCCGGCCGCTGCCCATGCGTTCGACGTCTGCCATAGCCGCCAAGGCCTCATCACTAGCCATTCCCAGCTCGACAGCATCTCGGAAGCCAACCGCCCCCGTCCGCCAGCCACGACCAAATCACACATCCTTTCCACCCATACAAGACCCCGCCACCGCACCAGACATACTCGCAGCGCCCTCGTCGGGCATGTACTGGTCCCGCGCCCCCGTATCCGGTGCACCACAGAAGCCGGTGAGGGCGCACACGTCAACCCTGATAGGCAGCAACGTATACATCTTTGGGGGCTGCGACAATCGGACGTGCTTCAACGACCTGTACGTGCTGGACGCGGATGCCTTCCACTGGAGCACGCCGCAGGTCACGGGGGACATCCCGATTCCCCTACGAGCCATGACGTCTACGGCCGTCGGCAAGAAGCTGGTGGTGTTCGGAGGCGGCGACGGCCCAGCATACTACAACGACGTGTACATCCTCGACACTATCAACTTCCGATGGCACAAGCCGCGGATCATCGGGGAGCAGGTGCCGAGCGCGCGTCGCGCCCACACAGCCTGCCTATACAGGAGCGGCATCTACGTCTTCGGCGGGGGCGATGGCGTGCGCGCACTCAACGACATATGGTGCCTCGACGTCTCGGACATGAGCAAGGTGAGTTGGCGACTTGTGTCCAGCTCGACCAAGAATTCAAGCAGTGACCCGCCCACGAAACCCCGCGCCCGCGGCTACCACACGGCGAACATGGTCGGCAGCAAGCTGATCGTCTACGGCGGGTCGGACGGCGGAGAGTGCTTCGACGACGTCTGGGTCTACGACGTAGACACGCAGCTCTGGAAGATGGTCGAGATCCCCGTGCCGTTCCCGCGGCTCTCGCACACTTCGACCCTCGTGGGGTCCTACCTGTTCATCATCGGCGGCCACGACGGCGAGGACTACTCCGACGACATCCTCCTGCTGAACCTCGTCACCATGTCCTGGGACAAGCGGCGCGTCTACGGCCAGCCGCCCAGCAGCAGGGGCTACCACGGCACCGTGCTGCACGACAGCCGGCTGTTGATGATCGGCGGCTTCGACGGGACGGAGGTCTTCGGCGACGTCTGGATTCTCGAGCTCGCCGTTCACGCGTACTATTCGCAGATCAGCCACTTCACCATCGAGGTGTAAGACAAGACGCGGCCAAATAAATGAGCCTGTTGCTTGCCAGTTACTTATTACCCAACGCCGTCTGTGTGTTACATTAGGACACACGGGTACGAAAAGGAAGGAGGACGACGAACAAAATCAACCGCTGCGAGATCACGATACCCAGCGTTCCTTTGCTGAATAGGAAGTACTGTGTTCGCGTACAAGTACAAGCGACGAGACTGCTGCGACCAAGCCGACTAATGGTGAACTACAATGGTCACTAAAACATTTCACTACACTACGCTACACTACGAGGCAATACAGTTGGCCCCCTCCCCTGACCAACAAGGCCAGCTTCCAAGAAGGGAAGTGATAATATGAAAGGGGTAATACTTGGATATGTTGCCATGTAACTCGTTTCATCTCCTACATAGATAGGACTCTTGGATATGAGGCCCTGATAGGATAACATTCTTGGATATGATGGTGTCCTGATCTACGAAGAATTTTCGCATCTGCATTTACATGCATATATCAAGTCCATGATTAAATCGAGAGCGCTTTCTCACTTTTTGATGACAAGGGTATCCGTATGTCTCTATGCTTGTGAGTGTCTTTCTGTCTATGCATTGATTCTATCAAGTCGTTGTAGTGTACATCAAAGTTCACTACCACCACCAACACCAACACCAACAGCAGCAGCAACAATACATGAGGTTTTGTCTATCGCAGTCTCCCAAGCGCCCCAAGTTCGCTATCGAAGCTTTCCTCGCGATGCTTTTTCCTGCTTTTTCATTTCCCCCCCTCTCTGGTTTGGTTTGGTCAGGGTTGTTTTCAGGACAATATATATACAAGGTATTGATTGGTATCCTAGATTTGTGGTTTTTCAAGAGAGAGGAGAAGGAGAAGAAGGAGAAGAAGGAGAGAAAAAAAAATTACAGAAACAAATAAACGCAAACAAACAACCGGCCATGATGAATTCAAGGCGCCGTAGACAAAAACCTAAGCCTGAAAACCTGGACCCGAAACGCCTGTTATGATGATGATGATGATGATGATGCATTGGTCTCGTTCTATCATGTCGAGAAAAGGGAAAAAAAAAAAGGAAAGGAACAGTTCTTATGCTATCTGTTCCAACCGGAGCCCGTGAGGGACAATGAGGATGATATTGACCTATAGGATTGGATGCGATTGATCTCGAGGCTTGGGAGGTGCCTTTTTTCTCGATGTTTTTTTTGTCAAAGATTTTGTTCCCAAGTCGGAGAAAGTGGATCTCTGCCCCTTCTATTCCAAGCCCTGCTCGTGCTCGTGGATTTTTGTAGTTGGTTGAGTGGTTCTCATTATTCGCCGATTACGGAATCTTCTAGACTCCGAGCAAGGAGGGAGAAATAGGGAGGTAGAGAATTAAGGGTGGGGGTGAGGCAGGACAAGGTCGTTTCTTATTCCGTCTTCGGCGTGTGGGGGTGAGGCAGGACAAGGTCGTTTCTTATTCCGTCTTCGGCGTGTGGGGGGCGGAGGGCTCGCTCCCGCTGCCGCTGCCGCCCTCGGCCTTGCGCGCGGCGAGCCGGCGCTCCTCGGCGGCGACCATGTCCCGCCAGAGGTCCTGGCCCTCGTACTCCTCCTTGTGGATGCGCTTCTCGATGAGGTGCTTGTGCTCGGGGTCGTTGGGGTCGACGACCATGATGGTCTCCCAGCGGCCCTTGCCCTGGCGGGCGTCGGCGGTCTCGAAGGCGGCCGAGGCGACGAGCACGGCGAGGGTGAGGCCCTGGGCGTAGACGCGGGCCTGGACGATCTTCTGCGACGCGGTGAGGTAGCGGTTGCGGCTGACGGCGACCCAGGCGGCGGCCATGGCGGCGGCCCACGAGACGAAGACGATCTGGTACCGGTTCGTCTGCCCCCACTGGCGGAAGCGCTGCCACGACGTCTCCTGCGACCGCAGCAGCGCCGCGTCGCGCGACGCCTGGTCCTTGTAGAAGTTCATCGGGTTGTTGGCCAGGTGGAAGGCGTTCGAGTAGCGCTCGGCGTTGACGATGGCGCCGAACGTCCCCACCGACGTCACCAGGAACGCGCGGAACGGCAGCGTCAGCGTGCGCACCGTCGGGAACCGCCTGCTCGCGCCGATGACGCCCAGGAGCCCGATGCCGATGCCGATCGAGCCGCCGATCGAGCCGCCCGTGAGCACGGCGTTGTAGTGGGCCTTCTCCTCCTCTGCGCTGATGATCTTCATCTTGAGGGTTTGTTGTTGTTGTTGCTCTTGTTGCCCTTTTACTCTTTTTTTGGGTGGATTAAATCGTTCGTCTGTTGTGTCGCGTGGACAGGATGGTTCGTCGAGGATCTGTCCTGTTTAGTGGGTGTTGTTGTTGTTTGCGTGAGGAATTGGATGATTGTTTAATTGATCGATCGATCGATTGAATGGTCTATCTGGTATTTGTCTGGCTTGTTCGTGGGTCTAATATCCAAAAAGATGTACCAATCTTGGAGGAAAAGTGTAATTTAAGGTCTGGATGTGAGAGGCAGGTCGGGTATTATGTTGGCGGTACACTTCGTGTAAGATAATTAAATAGAGGCAGGTTAGTGGGGTTGTTGTGGTCGATGACGGATGACTGATGATTGATTGATGGTAGACAGGCTTGATCTGTGAAAATCTATCGCCACTTTCCCGGTTCTTATATCTCAGGTATCGCGAAATGATACAAAAGCCGGGATGCAGGAAACTGCCACTAAGACAAAATTCTCGGCGTTGTGGCAGACGCCTTATTCGCAGCGACTGAGTAATCGAATGTTTTTCTGCGACAGGAAAGAGGCAGACTAGGTACTTCGCAGGTTAGGTACGAAAAATAGGCATTAGGTGGGAGCCCGCAGCATGCCGGAGTTGTCCTTTCTCATGATGTAATTTACTCACCATGGCATGATCGTTCAAATCCCGACTCAAGTCCGACCGCCTGAGGCTGGTGCGGCTAGCGAGGCGCGTGCCGGCCGCGCCCGCACCGCCATAGCGTCTAATCGCATATCCGCCAGCGTCGCCTATTCGCCTACGGGGGCAATCGTCCTCCCGGATGCCCGGTCCTCGCCGTTTCGGCGTTTGGTTCTCTCGCACCCGCAAAACGAAAGGCAGCCCTATAACCCGCATCTGACCCGCACCATACGAAGTAACTTCGTACAATCCACCACTTTCGCCGCGTTCTGATTCTGGCCGGAAGAAGCCCGTACGTTCGGGTTCATGATCTCCTATACATAGAGCCCGAGACCGAGGCCGAGAGAGACGAAGAGGTAAAATCCATCTCAAATTATACATAGCTGCAGTCGCCGAACCGTGGCCTTCGGCATCCTCATATTGGTTTGAACTTCATCCTTTCCAGACCGGCTCGAGTTGGATATTTGTATATGAGTATGTTATCTTGGAATAGCGCACAGCGCACCACAAATTGGGATTGGCGTAATCACTAATGACTTGGGCTTACTTACTTTTATCTCCAGCACGACAGAACGATTGCGTTTACGTAAAAGCTGGGTATTACCTCTTCATGCAAACGATATCAGACCATCGAAAACAGCCCCGAGGGCTTGCTGACAGTGTGAGGCCTGACTTATGAATCATATAAGTATATGAAGGCACGCATATAACACGCGAGGGCACGACTTTACTCCGAAGTGTATTGCTAAACCAACAGTGCTGCAATGCCTCATTCGCCGCACTTATCCTCGCTGCATCTGATCTAGAGTGGCCATTCTCTCAACAGGATCCCAGAAATCAGCATCTCGGTATCGCTACCTGGGAACTGTTGTCTCTCATCGCTAGCTCTTCGAAAGTGTCCAGGAGCCCAACCCAGGCGGGAACGAGTTCCTTGTACGAGAGAGCAAGTTTGCGCCGAATCGCCGCAGACAGTTGAACCGATCCGCAAATACTCTTCCGGCCCTTCGTGAGTGCCGGCGGCCAATCTAGTTCGGCCAGAAGAGAGCCCTTTCAGGGTTCGGCGCAACTGGATAGATTCGTCTCATGGTAGACGCAGGCCGGTGCGAATGCTTTAAATCCAGTCGAAGGAAAGTGTTGTCTAGGGAAGAAACACGATGAACTATTAGGAGACCGACAGTCCGATCAACGGAAAGATCTAGGGGCTGGAGAAGGAACTGAAGACAATCGCGCCAGTAAGATAGGTAAGTGGATTGCTAGAATTACGATTCGGAATTGGGTGCTGGTGTAAGTGTAGGTGTTGATGTCTTCTTGGAGATCCACCTGAAGCTTTCGAGGCCTTCTAATTGGAGCAACAAAAAGGAATATTGGTATGTCAAGTAATCGAGCTTCATATAGATAGTGAACTATAAAACAGACTGTCCAAGATTCCCTCTTCGAAGTTTCTCGCGTTTCCCGACCCCCAGACGCCCAGCGATAGCTAAGTTTCCGAGCGATAGCTAAGTTTCCGAGCGATGCCAGCTCAATATCAGAAAACCAATATGCATGAACAGAGAGCTGGGCTTGCAGCGAGTCAAAACCTCCGTACAACGCACGACCCGCGTGGTGTCCACCAAGCCGTGTGTCCATGGCTAGCTGGAGTGAGTGCAGTCTTCCCGACCTTGCCCTCCTTGACTGCGAGTAAGATGCCGGATCAACGTACGGCATCTAGCTGTCGTGTGCGACGCCGGAAATGCGTGACGCAGGAAACACGACGTTGGACCCGATGTCTTCTCACGACGGATAGTCGAGGTGAAGTCGTCGACGAGCATATAAAGCCGGCTCTGATTTATTCTACAAGAAGGAGCCGTTCAATGTCTCCTATTAGGTTTATAGGAGCGTTTATCGCCTCAGTTTTTCAAACCAATTCACTGCCCATCATCAGCCTTTTCGTCCTCACGATGGACTGCGCCCCAGTCGAAGAGCGTCGTCAACGAGGAAAGAAAAGAGAGAGGGGGGTACGTCTCTACCAAGGTAATTGGCACTTTTCGGTTCGGAACAATCACGGTCAGGCTTGGTTAGTGCTGTCTTCGGGACGAATGCCCAGTGGCTCATCCATATCAGAACCATGTGCTGGCCAAGCTGGTTTCTCCCCGTCTGTCACGGCAACCACTTAGGTAGTATATAAGCAACGAAGACGGTCAAGTGTCCGACTTAACAACGTTCTACTTTATGCCAAGTAGTGTACTGGGATAGATCATAGCGCCGCAGTTCTATTCCTTGACTGTCAGGCGATAAAGTCCCACCCACCCTGCAAGGCAGCGTTATAGCGACTTGTCTATATATAAGTAATATAGGGGGCTTCGCACTCCTAGATATTTGGGAGATTCACGAATTAATTAATTCATCACCTTCCCACCCCCTAACTACTTGATCTATCTGATCTATTAAGCCAAGCCCTCGAACTCTCGGGCCTGCATGCCAAACGGACCGAGGGATCTAACTGTCTGTCGAACAGTTCCCGCCGAAAATCGCGGCTGTGCTCCCTACCAAAATCGACTGACTCCTCTACCCGGCCTTCCAGCGAGCTTCCGATTGCTTTTTGCCGTTCGGTCTTGTCGTTCTTTGGGGTGTATATGATGAACTTTGCCTCGAGGGGGGGGGGGGGGGGGGGGGGGGGGGGGGGGGGGGGGGGGGGGGGGGGGGGGGGGGGGGGGGGCGGGGCG